>PVIC010012885.1:0-38971 GCA_004025085.1 Thryonomys swinderianus | reverse complement strand
CAAGTCTTTTATTTCACTATTCTTACCTCTTTGTAATCTTATCTTCTCTATTATAAAAGTTTTTTGAAATTAAATGATACTTAGCTTGAAGTTCTAGATATCTATATAAGTTTGAAAAATATTTGGATAGCATAGATTCTGAAAATGATTATTCACCCCAAAACATTTGCTGGTTACCTACTGTGCATCAGGAATTTTTTCATCCAGATATTGGGATGGTAGCCTAAAGCCTTATCCTTAGGAATTACTCAAAAGGAATCCACTCAATAGCTTATAAAGTTCATTGTCAAGCAGAGAAAGTTCTCTTCAGGGAATCACACTGTTGACTTACTCTGTGATTTTTGCTGGTCACAAGGAAAGGTATCATTACATTGTGGAGTTTGATGATTTTTGTGTTAGCATTAGAGTTGAGGGGAAAATAATCTGAGAAAATGAAGAAAACTTAAAAATTATTTTCACATACTTTATATCAGGTATAATAAATTTTTTTACTTGAGTATTCAATCATATATATATATATTTGAGACAGGGTCTTGCTTTGTAGTTCAGGCTGGCTCTGAACTACACTATCTTCACTATGTAGCCCAGGGCACTATGTAGCCCAGGCAAGCCTCAAACTCAGCAATCCGCCTGTCTCTGCCTCCCAAGTGCTGGAATTATAGTTATGAGCCACCACGCCCAGCACTGTGGTATGTGGTATTGATTGCTAGTGGGTGTGAGTCTCCACGCCCAACATTATATGTGGTTACCGGGGATTGAACTCAGGACCTTGTGCTTGAGAGGCAGGAGCTGGAACCACTGAGCTAACCCTCTAGCCCTCAATCATATTTTTAAAGAATTACAAACCATGGGGCCGGAGGGTTAGCTCAGTGGTTCCAGCGCCTGCCTCGCAAGCGCAAGGTCCTGAGTTCGATAAACCATGGGGCTGGAGGGTTAGCTCAGTGGTTCCAGCGCCTGCATCGCAAGCGCAAGGTCCTGAGTTCGATCCCCGGTAACCACATATAATGCTGGGCGTGGAGACACGCCCACCAACAATCAACTCCGCATACCACAATGCCGGACGTGGTGGCTCACGTCTGTAATCCCAGCACTCGAGAGGCAGGGCCTGGAGGATTGCTGAGTTCACGGCGGCTTGCCTGGGCACCATAGTGAGCTCAGGGCCAGCATGAACTACAAAGCGAGACCCTGTCTCAAGAAAAAAAAAGAATTACAAACCATGAAGTTACAGCTAAGTCTTTTTATAGGATTCTTGCTTTTTTTTTAATGCGCTTTGGATAATTGAGGTTTTTTGTTCTTATGAGATATTAAACTGAAAACACAAATATAAACAAACCTTTTAGCTGAAAATCATTCAGCCCAACTTTTCTTTCCTGAAATAGTGAAATAAGTTGAAATGTATTTTAAAGATTGTTTAATATTAATTTGATATATTTTAAGGTTATGCCTTAGTGTTTCATGTTCAGCAAAATGAGTTATTGTTTTAGAGCTGAAAATTGAGACAGAATTTGGATCACACCTGTCATGATATATATACACGTGAACATAAAAGACCTGGTGTGATTTAGGGGGAGAGGAATCAAATTTGAGTGACATAGATATTTCTTCTCAACATTTCCCATCTGTATGTTACTTTTAGCACAGTTTCTTTATCACTCTTTTTGGTATTATTCTCACTGAACTACAAACTCAGCCCCTTTAAAATGATTTGAGATAGGTTCTTGTTAAGTTACTCAAGTTGGGTTTGAACTTATGCTTACCCTACCTCAGCCCCCTAGAGTACTGAGATCTTTATCTTAAATACAAATAAGAATATATGCCTGATGTACCTCTGCCCATGTGTGTGGGGTCCTAGTTCATACGTATTCAGTGAATCATCTCAGGCATGTTTTTATTGTTTTGCTTTTACTGTCTGCTCATTTGTTCTGTCACTGGCTACTTGCAAGAGTCCTTGGTGACCTTATGATTTAAGAAGGTGGGCCAATCATATAGAGTTATCTCTTTGTTCTTCTCAGCCTTCACTTACGTAAAATCTTCCATTCAAACCAAAAGAATAAAGACACAAGTAGGACGGAACAAGACACATGATATGGCCAATAATTTTAGCAGTGTTTTGGACCAAAAGAAGTTAGAGGAGTATCATTGACTAGGAAAGATGGAGAGAGCTATGGCCTTCAATGTTTGTAGAAATATGTTTTTTAAAACAAATAAAATTATTATTTTGAAGTCAAAAAGGCTTGGATTTGGAAACTGTGCCAACAGAGCAGCCAGCCCCTCTCCCTTCCTTCCTCCTGCCTGGTAGGTGTTCATGCCAGAACTACCTGAGGTTTTTACTCTAGCTAGGACCACAGACATTACTTTCTTGGATTGCAGAGGTGTGGAACCTGGAATTTTGTCACAGGAAACACTGGTGTGAGGTTATAAATGAGAAACTAACTGAAAAATCTGCACTGTCTGAATTGTCCCTTGTCCAGAAGCCCCAGATTCCAAACACCAGCAGTAGAACTGTTCCGTACGTGGTTCTTGATGTGCACTTTCAAAGCCAGGAGCCACTGTTTATTAACATTATAATACTGCATATGACATTTGAGCAAATGCCCGTAAAATGCTTTATTTTACCAAATCAGGTCATTATGATGAATTTCCAACAGGTATTTAGAAAGTGTCTCATAGGAGATGATCCCTTCTCTAAATCAGAAAGATGTACTTAATGCGCTAGTGACTATTACCAACCATCAAGTGAACCGGAAATCTCTCTGAAGCCCATAATACATCACACACACAGAAGATGGGAAAGTTTCTCTTTACAAATGCCTGCCCCAGGACAGTAGGAAACAGGGTATTTATAAAATGCCTGTAGGAAAGACCCTTTATAATGATAACTGGCAATGCTCCCTAATCATCCTAAACTGAAGCCATACTTAAATGTTTAGAGCTTCCATTCACTCTTACATGAACAAGGCAGTGGTCATGACATATTTGAGAAAATGCTTCAGATGTAAAGGAAGGATATAAGCAAACAGAGGAAAGCAAACACAAGCTCAAACATAGGTAAAGTAGAAGCAGAAGGAAATAGGAGAAAAACTTCACAAACCTCACAGACTAATCAAAACCCATAAAATAAAGGTATGAGAGGGCATTAAATGTAAACAGAAAATGATCAACATACTTTTAAAAAGGGGGATATTGAAACTTAAAATGGAAATTTCAGATCAGATTGGGTGCATTCAGAGTGGTATGGCCATAGACTAAAACGGAAATTTCAGAAGGGTTAAGATGTAGGTCAATTCAATCTCCTGGTAATTAGGGAATAAATGAAGAAATGAATGATAGAGTATCTACGAGAATAAATTCAAGGGGCCTAACAGGAGATGCAAAAACTCCAGAAATTAGAGAACATACAGAGAATAGTTATTACAGAAGAGCAACAAGGAGAAATTCTCAGCCTTGGGCCCTGAGAAACCTTGAAAAAACCCACACAAATGTTTGTAAGAGTAATTTAAAATAAAAGCATACCAAGGAGTTAATTGGAATTTTAAAGCAATGATAGTGAGGAGAAAACACTAAAACTTCTACGGGGGTAAGAGAGGTCGAATACAGATCTGGGAATTAAAGTACATGACATTTTTGCAGTACAACTACTTGCTACAGTACAATCTAGGAAACAAAGTATTTACAACTACAAGAGAGAGAATATTCCGCTTAGAATTCCTCAACCAGTCAGCAATTAATAAGGTGTGAGAGATATTTTCAGGGAATCAAATACTCAAATTTGAGTTGCAAATACTCAAATTTGAGGTGCAAATACTCTTTCTAAGAAAACTGCTTAGAGGTTCACCGCTGAAAAAGAAAGGAATAAAGCAAGAGCGAGGCAGAAGAAAATATTCAGAAAACCATCGATGAAGTGCAGAAAGGTGATGACAGAAAGTCCCAGGAAAGAAATTATGCATCAGATTGCAAAACTTGATTGGAATAAAGTACAGAACTCAGATGGGAGGTGAGTTCTCAGGGAAGACAGGTAGTCCATAGAATAGCAGCAGACATGCTGGTGTAATTAAAAACCTATTCTAAAGAAGAAGATGGGGAAAGAGAAGGACAAAGCAAAATAGTCAAGAAAAGGGAAAGGCAACTAGAAATTCCAAAAGAAAAGAAATCTAGAAAACTGCCAGATATGCAAAATATTCACACTACATTGGTTGATAGTGAGAAACATTCATGTTATTGTAATGATCCCCTATTAATGTAACTAAAATAACTGTATACAGTTTGGCAGAGCAGAAGAAAGCAAAAGGTAGGTATAAGAAAACTAAAGTCAATAGCTGATCATATCCAAAATTAATGGATCATAATATAGTGATAAGAGCATAACATTTTGAAAAGTAGATGTCAATAATAAAAAAATTGATTTAGTACAGCATATCTAATGTGAGGGAAGAATGAGACAGAAAATATTCATTTTCATTATAAACTTAGTACTATGTAATCTTTTATTCAACATATCCATGAATAAATAAGCTTGATAAAATTAAAGCAAATTAGGGATTGGCATGATTTCCATCATTGCATAAAGTCATTTAACTGAGGGTGTATAAATGTATGTATGTGCATCTACATATGTACTCATATATGTTTTTTATGATTTTTGACAAAAATTATAAGATATGTACTAGGTTCTCAACACAAAGTATTTTAGAGAAACAATAAAAAGAGGAAACCATATTTGCTTAACTATACTTAAAAAATTTAAAAGTAGGACAAAAATTTAAGGAAGTGTTAATCTGCTTGGCTGAAATATATTTAGTTTTCCCTAAATGGTATCGTGAACAAACTATCCTTTGTGACATGTCAGAAGACAGCAAACTTCCATTGTTATATGCAGGGCATAGGATTAATTTTATCATTATATTTCTAGTCTCATTCAGACTTAATATAGTTATTTTCTGCAACTAAATGCATATTATTGTTTTTCAAGGAATTCAGAAAAATGTAAAGCCAGTACCTTCATGTATTTGAATGAGATCTTAAAAGGGATTTACTTGTTAAAAAATGGTAAGAGTCAAAGATGTGCTCTTGACTTTATGCATGTTTTCTCTTTTTATGGAAGCCAGAATTATAAAGTAGATTTTATCTCCAAGAAACTGTTTCAGCACCAATTTTTCTACCATTTAAATCTTCTTTCATGAATAGATCAGAATTGCTTGGAAAAAAATCCCTTCCTCTATCATTTATTTAGTATCTATATTTAAAGATACTTAGTCTGAAGTATATCATCTCCATTTTTACTTGAGGAAGTTGTGGCTATAAAAGAGACAACAACTGCCGGGCGTGGTGGCTCACGCCTGTAATCCCAGCACTCAGGAGGCAGACAGAGGAGGATTGCTGAGTTCGAGGCTTGCCTGGGCTACATAGGGAGCTCAGAGCCAGCCTGAACTACAAAGCAAGATCCTGTCTCAAACAACAACAACAACAACAACCAAACAAACAAACAAAAAACCAAAAGAGACAAGAACTTACTGAAGGTCAAATAGAATTAATAGTGGAACTTTAAGAAGCAAATCTAAAACTTATGCTACCCTTTATGGCAATGGAGGGTTGTCTATAGGGTAAGAGCAGTGATCCCTGCCTCATTTTTTTCTCTAGGACAATGCTCTTTCCTCCAAACATGCTTTCTAAGCGCTGTCAACTTAAATGACAAGTACAGAGGGGTTCTCTAAAGAGTGCTGACTTTGTTCAGGAGTAACAGGAGATTATATTCTGGGACATGTATTTGAAGCTGATCATAGGTATATCCAAGGTGGTTAAGGCAAGAGGAAGCTTTAAAAAGAAAAAAGAGAGAAGCATACATAATTTGTTTTGAAACAGAGAACACTGGCTACATGGGCTAACTCAAAGGTTAGTGAGGTCAAGTAGTAAAGACTGTATGTTAGACAAGTGTTCTCGTGTGTTTTGATAGCTGTCTTTGTGAAACTCTTTGGCAAAATTTTCGTTTTCCAGGTAAACATACACAAGGACCTTTTAGAAAGTCTTTCTAATAATTCTTATATGGACATGTGTACACTGAGGTCTTCCCTTTTTAATTACTTAACTCTATTTCATTTGTGTTTGACATAAGTGACTCCATTTTGATATTGACAACTTTCATGGTGTATATTCACATATGCTTTACAAAATGTATATGTTCGATGTACTATACAAAAATCTGCCTCTGGTGCTATGCTGGCCAGTAGACTGCTAGATAGTCTTGGCTTAGTGACTTCAAGTCCTATGAATGTGCTTAGCTGAGTTTATTATATGAGGAAAAAGACCTGGTTTATTGAAAAGAATTTGCTAACAGAAAGAAAACATTTTAAGTGTGTATTGAAGCTTAAACAAACACAGTTAAAATTAGCTTCCTATTGCTGGAATAACAGTATAGAATGAGATTATGAATTTTTCTGAGATGGGAAAATTTGTTAATTAGCTTGATTTTAAAGAATATTGCACAAAGTGTATGTACATCAAATGATCAATTTTCATACCTTAAATGTATATAATTATTAACTATTAATTATTTTAGTTTTTTTGTTGCTGTAACAAAATACCCATGTCTGGGTAATTTATAAGGAATGAAAATCTTTGGTTTATAGTTCTGAAAGCAGGGAAAACCAGGAGCATGGAACAGGCATCTTCTTGTTGCCTTACAATGTGGTGAAGGAAGTCTTTCTCATGGAAAGACTGAGAAAGCAAGTTCAAGTCTTTCCTTCTTGATTTATGAAGCCAGTAATAGCAACATTGGAGTCCTATTCTATGCCCTCAGCTAATTGTGATTACCTCCCAAAGCCTCCAACTCCAAATAGCATTAATATATGAATTTTGGGATTAAATTTCCAGGGCAGGAAACTCTGGTGACATGTTTAAACTATAGCATGGACTGTATAGCAAGAAAAATAAAATAGAACATCCACAGTGCTTATTTTATGATTGCTTATTCAACCTTACTCTGTGGTGGGCACATAGTAGTTCTATTGGTTGATATAGCATGAACTCCACAAATGTCTTGCTTGATTGATACATAAAAGAGCTGGCTGTTTGCTCTCACAATAATCTTTGAGCAGGAAAACTGTAATCTCAGAATGTGGTTGGAATTTATGGAAAACTCACCACATGCATGTCACTTTGCTAAGTATTTCTTTGTGGGATTACTCACTCTTTGGAAAAACCTACTTAGTAGATACTATTACCATCTCTCTTTTTAGGATGATAAATTGGTGGTGATGGAGCCAGGATATAGAGCTAGTATCCTAGTGAGGTCTGGCAGAGGGTGACTTGGAGCAGGGCAAGATATTATCACTTTATTTCACACCTAGATCACAAGGGTGGAGGACTCATTTGTGTAGCACTGGGATTTTCCTGTATATAGGTGTGTATATAAATATAATGAATTGGTAAAGGTCTTCAGTTTGCTAAATCATGGTTAATCCCCATGCCATATTTTCCACCTTTAATGGCTAAATGATACTCTCACCATTTCCTCTGGCTGACCATTATCAGAACTAAGGGACAAATCTTTTGAAACTCTTCCTAAGTCATCTATTTAATTATAAGTCCTTTTGTTATTCTTAATCCTTCTGTATAAAATCTCACTCTACTACTTTGTGGACCAAACTAAACTTACAGTTTTCCTGTGGATGTTGCTTGTGCACCGTATTTTACTCTGGTTAGACTTCCTTATCAGTTTTTCCACTTTCTAAATTATTTAGTATTTTATTTTGAGTGATTTCCAATGTTTGACATAGTTATGATTGGGAATTTCCCAGAATCAAATACAATATATTCTAGGGTTGTACAGAATGAAGCTGAAGTGTTACAGTTTATACCTAGACCAGCCCCCCACAGCTTCATGATCTCATAGGTGGAGATTTTGAGAGGTGCTTGGGTCATGGGTGTGTGATACTCATCACTGAATTAGTCCACTCATGCTTTTATAGCTAAGTGTGATGTCAGGCGATAAGGACTAGGTGGAGGAGGTGTTAACGGGGGAGTGGCCTGACAGGGTCTTTCTCCTTGATCTTTCTTTTTTCTCTGCTTCTTCCCACCATGTCAGGAGCTCTTTTCGCTCTGCCATGCTCCTCTGTCGTCCTGCCCTGTCTTAGAGCCAGCTGACTATGGGCCGAATCCTCTACAAAGTGCGAAGCAAAATAAACATTGCCTTCTTTAGATTGTGGTCATCAGATATTGTGTCCTAATGATGAGAATGCAATAAGACCTGAGGGAAGAGGCCGAACACTTCATTTTTATCTTCTTTCCTCAAGAAGCTTGTAGATTGAATTGTGCTCTTCCCTCAACCCCCAAATATATTGATCCTTGGCACCAATTCATACAGTTTTGTTGAAAAATGGGACTTTGCAGATGCAGTTAAGCATGATGAGATCATGCTAGAGTGGATGTGTCCTTTATCTAACGCCTGATCCTTATCATGATGTTGGGAAGAGGAAGTACACATGATGAGGGAGGAGGAGGAAAGAAGTAATTTTACAAGCTAAGAACACCAAGGATTGTTGGCACCTCAGAAACATGGGCATAAATGCAGAGATAGGCACAGGAAAAGTGCAGAAACTGCCAACACTTTGACATTGCACTACTGGTTTTCAGAACTATGAGGGGTGAGTTTCTACTGTTTTAAGTTGCAGAGTTTGTGGTAAGTTGTATGGAAACTAGTATAAGTGTTAAAACATTTCCTAACATCATCCTCCTTACTGAAGCCATAGTAGGATTAATGCGTCAGGCACCCAATGTGTTCAAGGTGAAAAGCAAAGTGTAGGCGTAATATTGTATTTGATTTAGTCTTTGCAACAATTCTAATCTTCTGGCATCAATTTTCCCTGATGTAGAGTAAGGAGCTGAATATTGGTGAAGTCCATCTTAGTCCAAAGTAGATATGAATCCAAATGCATTTGTATCTATGTACCAGAAATCACTACACTATGTTGCCACCGTCTAGAGCAAAATGACATCTTGATTTTGTTCCCTGAATAATCGTGACTTTTCATTTCAGTTATTTGATTGTTATTTTGTCTTTTCTATTATAGGCCAAAAATGTACCATGCAGTTTATTTTATATTCTATATTTTTTTATTTGATTTTCACAACAGTCTTAAGACAAAGACAGTACAGATATTGTTCTCATTTTAAAGCAAAGAAGATACACTCATAGAGATAATATGTGTCGAGGTTCCATAGGCAGCAAATGGAAGTGGGGTTTGGTCCTGGGCAATGTGGTTTCTAACTCACCCAATTTAATTTCATAAATCAGTGCAATTAAATAATAAAAATTAGCACATATTTTTAAATCTCATAGTTCTATAACCACAAAATTGAGTAGATTTCTAAAATTGCTATTTCATAAACCCATGGGTAGGAAAGTAAAAAACAACATTAAGAGGGTTGTGTGAGTAGCCCAAGGACCCACAGATGGTAATAGTGGAGAGGAGCTGAAGTCACACAGAACACAGTTAGCTGTTTAACTGCATATCTTCTCAAAATAAGCATTTGTTTGTAGACAAGTAAACAACAGAATGGTCACTAAGTGATTGTATTAGTTAGCTTTGCTGGTAAGACACAATATCTGACTCTGACAATTTGAAGGAGGAAAAATTTAATTTAGCTAACATTCTAAGGCAATTCAGTCCATGGTCAGCTGACTCCAAGACAGAAATAAGGGCATGGAGGAGCGAAGCTTCTTATCTTGCGGTCTAGGCAGCAGAGCAGGGAAACAGAACTGGAGAAAACAGGTGAAAACCATATGTAGCACCCATATGTCTCTGTGACCATCAAGGTACATCCAGAAACCTGTTCTGCTAATCTTAATGCACTGAAGCCGACATATCAGTAATGGTGGTCACAGTTAGCATGGACCCAGAAGGCTAATGTCAGACTGGAATCAGAGCCAGGCCTTCCATGACTTTGGTGCCTGGAAGGGTACTGTAATTTGAACTCGAAAGCTTTTGTTTCTTTGGAAATTAAAACTTTAATTGGATTCATATTCTCTTGGTTCTTAGGTCACATCATTTAAATAATCCTTAATCGGATCAAACACTGAAAAGAATTTTCTTGGCTATTACTAAAATGTGCATTGGAAGTTTTCTTCCCATCTTCAGCATTTGCTCCTGGACCCTTGTGGGTTCCGGAGCGTTTGGCCCTTGATGGGGAACAGCTCTGTGCTGTTGGTGGGGGCTCTCGGGGTCGATAGGCAGCCCAGCTAGGGTAGCAGTGTATGGACTCCCAAGAAGAGCACCTTCAAATCATAGTGATACACTGAGGATGTCTGAACCACACTGTCGACTTTTTATTCTTCATTTTATTGTTATATGTACTGACCGCATTTTCATTTTATATAAATTCTTACATAGAGACAGTTTTCCTTTTCAGAAAGCAAGGCTATGTTACAAACCTTACCTGAAGTTTTTATATTGAGCAACCTTCTTTGTAATCAATTTGTAAAAAACAGAACGGGAGGGCTGGAGGGTTAGCTCAGTGGTTCCGGCGCCTGCCTTGCAAGCGCAAGGACCTGAGTTCGATCCCCGGTAACCGCATAGAATGCTGGGCGTGGTGGCTCACGCCTGTAATCCCAGCACTCGGGAGGCAGGGACAGGAGGATTGCTGAGTTCGCGGCGGCTTGCCTGGGCTCCATAGTGAGCTCAGGGCCAGCCTGAACTACAAAGCGAGACCCTGTCTCAAAAAAAGCAAAACAAACAAACAAACAAACAAAAACAGAACGGGAGTCTTTTATTTGAGAGATGCTTGACAACAATCTGTGCACTATCAATTCATTGATTTTTCAGTGTAATATATAGATAAGATGTTGGGAGATTTCCATTCACTGAATGGAAAGATCATTCACTGAATGGCTATAGAGTAAGTTTAATTCCAAAATATAAGATATTGACCAAATCTGTTTTCTTTTTTTTTTTTTTTTTGACACAGGGTCTCGCTTTACAGTTCAGGCTGGCCCTGAGCTCACTATGTAGCCCAGTCAAGCCTTGAACTCTGCAATCCTCCTGTCTCTGCCTCCCGAGTGCTGGGATGACAGGCGTGAGCCACCATGCCCAGCACTGTGGTATGCGGTATTGAATGTTGGTGGGTGTGAGTCTCCACGCCCAGCATTGTATGTGGTTACCGGGGATCGAACTCAGGACCTTGTGCTTGCGAGGCAGGCGCCGGAACCACTGAGCTAACCTTCTGGCCCCCAAATCTGTTTTCTTGTCAATTTCAACATACATAGAAACTCAAATAAATTCAGTAAGTGATTAGACTAATTTGTGCTACATGTAATTACGTAGTTAAAATGTTTAGTATTGAGAAAATGGCATGAAATTATTTTTTCTTTCAAACATTGTGACACAAAATTGTTAGCTCTTAGAATATTTGGTGATTCCCGTCGTTGCCTTAGCAGCGTGCTCCTCCCATGCTGGGCTGGCTGAGCGTGCCTGTTCCACCGCTCCTCACAGATGACTTCAGTACAGTCAGATGTAGTGTTTCAGCATCTCTTTATGCTGAAGAACTTGTCAGCCACACTTTGTAGTAATGGATTTTCTGTGTCTATTTTGGATTTAGCCTAACTTGTTAGACAGAGGGCCAATTTAAAGAGATGTGCCCCTCTATTTTGTCAGTGAAAGTATACCTTTGAGAAACAATAAAACAATTCAAGATGTCATTAGCTCATGGTAACCAAACTAGAGACACATTCTGACATTTCCTGGAGGCTTCTTATATCTGACTTTTCTAGTTTCTCTTTCTGTTATATTAAATTTTCCAAGTTTTCTAATGTAAGTATCATTAAAATAAGATTTGAGTTTAGTTTCTACAGCTAATAAGAGAATCTCCTATTTTCAAGGGTTATTTCTGGGATTCAACTAATATGAAGGCTTTAGTATCTTTTAGCAAAGATTTGGAGAAAGTAATTTGACATTTTTCTTAATGAGTTATTTGTATTCTATGGGGCATGTGCAATAGTGGGGTTTTGTTTAGGGGCTCAAACTAAGTTGGTGGCTTATAAGTAGTATTAAGTAGTGATTCTAAGTATAGGATTCATGAGAGTGTTGATCTGTGCTTGTTTATCTGTTGTGTGACCTTGGGCAAGGTGATCGCTGAACCTTTTTTTTTTTTTGAAACAGGGTCTCACTTTGTAGTTCAGGCTGGCTCTGAGCTCACTATGGAGCCTAGGCAAGCTTCGAACTCAGCAATCCTCCTGCCTCTGCCTCCCTAGTGCTGGGATTACAGGTGTGAGCCACCACGCCCGGCACTGTGGTATGTGGTATTGATTAGTGGTGGGTGTGACTCCCCACACCCAGCACTGTGTGTGGTTACCAGGATCGAACTCAGGACCTTGCGCTTGCGAGGCAGGCGCTGGAACCACTGAGCTAAATCTCCGGCCCAATCGCTGAATCTTTTGAGACTCACTCTCCTCCTGTGGAAGATGGGAAAACTATAGTTATCCATACTATTTGCCTCACAAAAAGGTAATGAAAGAAAGTAAAAGGATGGACTGGAGTTATCACCAAAAGGCTTTTCAAGTTCATTGAGGATCTGCCGCTTCACGGTCTGGGTTAGGTAGCCAAACCCATAGGTGTGGAGAAAGGACAGGGAGGCAATATAGCCAAATACTGCTTTATGGATGGTGAAATTATTGCTTTCTCCCCTTATTTATATTTTCTGTTTTTTCACTATGGAAATGTGCTTCTTTTCTGGTACTAAAATTTGCCCTTAAAAATATGTAAAATCACGTTGTCCCTTGCAATTTTGTTTCCTGTTAATACAGCATCAGAACTCTTTGAATTGAGTCCTTTGGAGATGTTTTGCAGGATAATAGTTTCCATTCGTTCTGCTGAAATGTTAGCTACCCTCAGGACAGTGGGAACTCAGTTTAAACCAGGCCTTGAGTCCAAACTATATGAGTAACAAACAGAGCTGTCTTGAGAATGTTACTTCATCTCTCTGTATCTGTTTCCTGTCAATAAAATGAGAATGATATTGCACAATCTTTTACATATTTATATATCATCCTATTATTGTTCACTTAATATTTTTCTTTATATTTAGTCTTTTTTATTTAAATAAGTTTAGAATGTGTATGTTGTTTTTAACATAAATTCAGTGTCTTTTCAAATCAAATCAAATATATGAAAATCAACACAGTACATAAAGTAATGTTATTATATTTCATTTACATACAGTTAAAATTAGTTAAATCCTGAAAATATAATAGCCTAAGGAAGGAGAAGTTTTAAAAGCTACAGTGCTTCATGACATTGAAGAACTGGTGTCATGGTAGTAAGAAATGAGAAATGAGAATGAACTTGTGTCATATACTGGTACAAATTCCCCAATGTTGTGTGTGATTATGAGTTGTACGTAAAATGTACCAAAAAGAATTCAATTAAATAAAAAAAAGAAAAAGAAATGAGACAGCAGGTGAAGGTTCAGCCCATATCAGAGACTGGCCGTTTACACTACTGAGTGTCAGAATATGGATCAGCTGGCTGGTAGTTAGCAATGGAGGTGAATTCTGAAATAGCCTAGGACATCATTTTTGCTTTAATCTAAAGCTTTTCCTAATCAGATTTCCAAAATGGTTTTGGGTTGTGTTGAATTTGCATAGTCTTTATTCTAAATAATCCCTCAGTTATCCACCCTGCTTTCTCTCACATTAGAGCTGGTTTTATACAAGTTACTGCCATACTTGTACGCTAATGTATTGCCTATGAATTTCGTAGCAACAAGGCAATCCATCTTCAGTGGCAGGCTGTAATGCGCCGAGACAGTTCCTTTACCAAGTGTGCTCCTGGGGGCAGTGTCAAGAATCTAACATTCACATCAGTCACAGGGCCGAAAAGCGGCCTTGCTTGTGAACAATGGACACATGCATAACAGATGTGTAGGGTATGTTGGCAAGAAACCTTCCCACCAGGGTAAGCCCCAGAGTTTTCTTCACCCATGTGTGAGTAATAGCTCTGTCTCCATCAATATTGTAGGGAAGTAATTAGAGAAATACACACATGACAAGAGCAGAAGAAGCAAAAGTCATGCAGGAGAAGCAAAGAAAGTCAACCATATACCTAAGAATTTGGCAGGGAACTACTTTCTCCTACTTTGAAGATATCTTTTTTTTGGGCTGGAGGGTTAGCTCAGTGGTTCCGGAGCCTGCCTCACAAGCTCAAGGTCCTGAGTTCGATCCCTGGTATCCACATACAATGCTGGGCATGGAGTCTCACGCCCACCAGCAATCAATACCACATATCACAGTGCAGGGCATGGTGGCTCACGCCTGTAATCCTCGGGAGGCAGAGGCAGGAGGATTGCTGAGTTCGAGGTTTGCCTGGGCTCCATAGTGAGCTCAGAGCCAGCCTGAACGACAAAGCCAGACCCTGTCTCAAAAAGAAACCCGCCCAAAATATCTTTTTTCTCTTCTAATTATTCTACTTCATTTCACTCCCTCACTTTTCCTTTCTTTATCTGTTTATGTTTTTCTTTCTGATGGTCCATCTTTTAACCTTTCAAGCACCTTATTTCTGGATTCTCCTAATTTTATCTTATTATTGTATCAGAAAGATCTAGAAGGAGAGGCATTCAATTTAAAAAAACACAGGCATCACAAGATTATAATAAAAACACAATAAATGTGTACTAAATTTAATAAAGATAAAATAAGTTATGATTAAATTCTAAAATACCAAGAGTAATATTAACCTGTGAAACTGAAAATGGTAGGTATAAGGTTAAAAAAATGGATAAGTGGAAGTTAAGGAGTCTATCTTGATATTTTTCAAGATTCTTTCAAGTTATAAATGTCAATAAAACACAGCATTTCCTTCAAAAAATAAGAGAAAATATATTGAACTGCATTTGTATTTTCCTTAATCTCTGAATGGGTCACTACTGAAGCCAGCTCTGTAAAAAAACAAAAGTTAACTGATGGTATGAGAACAAGCATTTTGACAGATATAAAATTTAAGGTATGGGAAGCACAAAACCAATACAAAATTTTTCTTAAGCACTTGGTGGTAAATGCATTGGTAAGCTACTCATATGATACTTTTTATAATTTTATATTTTCCTTTGCAGGTAAAATTTCCAGTAGCTGAACTACTGACAAAACATTGCTATGAATCACTTTCTTCCCATTCTGTTGGATATGTGATGTACTTATTTCCCTTATTGTTTTGAGCATTGTTGAACTCGACTGCCTTATCTCTGAGGATTTTGTACTAACCTAATGAGCCATTTTTGAACTTGACCTTTTCCAGAGATAACTCGTTAGAAAATGTAACACAAATACTAACTCACAAAAGAAAATTCCTGGGGGTCAATACTAACTTCTAGTTCAGGAACCTTGACAGGAGGGATCCCAGGCTGCGTGATCTAAGCTGCTATCCTTTGGCAATTTTGTGACAAGCTGTGGCTGACCTCCTGAGGAGATTCCAGTACGTTGTTGAAAGAGAGAAATGACATCAAGAAGTCTCCAAATAATGTAAACCACAGAAATGCCTTACTGTGGAAGACTATTTAATGGCTACTAATTCTTAGTAGCTCTCAAAATTCTACCTCATAGCACTGTCCGTAAACCAAAGAGAGGCCCTCGCCTTAACCTGACTGACTGAGCAGGCACCTGGAACTTGGACTTCCACCCTCCAGAACTGTAAGAAATGCATCTCTATTATTTAAAGCTACTTAGTCTACAGTACATTGCTGTGGAAGATCAAACAGACTGAGTCATTCAACACTTGAGTTTGCTCAATTACTGTAGTCAAAGAAGGGCGGAGGGAAAGGTTAAGAGAGCAGGGACATGAAACTGGGCTTTCTCACATCCTGTTGCATAAGGTAGAAAAGGCTGCTCTGTGTTTGGTAAGAAATTCGGTAAGACTATAAATATTTAAAATCTGCCCACATTTTGATCCAGCAATTCCACTTCACACAAAGATATATTTGGGTACAGAGAGTCATTTGGAGGATTACTGCTAATTCACTATCATTGGAAACAATATAAATGTGCACCAATAAGGAGCCATCTAAATAAGTTATGACATATATGCACATAGAGTGTATATGCCTGCAGGTGTCTGTGTGGTGCCCCACATGCTGTCCAGTCAGTAACGAGAACAAAGTGGCTTTGTGTGCTTTTGTGTGGAGAATTGGCTTCAATATACATTGAAGCAAAAGTAAAGACTATTACTACAGTTAAAGTTACACAACTGACAAGCTTATGTATAAATAATACATATGTAAATGTATGTATTATTGTATTATGTATGTATGTATGATGTATAGGTGTTATAGTAGTTTGAAATTCATGCACTGCGATGGGGCCAAAAAAGTAATAATAAAGTGGAACTGCTAGAGGAGGAACGCTGCACTGTTTCCAAACTTCGAAAGACGCCAGGCTATCAGTAACATTCTTACTGGTCTACATTGGGCTCCCAGGGGCTTTCTGAGAGTTGCCATTCCCACAATTTACCGCATAGCCACTGTGTCAGTGGCCTGAGTTGGAACTGCTGAGTCAGGGAATGCTATGCAGAGTTCAAAGCTGCACTAAGTTAAGACTTCAGAAAAGGCTGACATTGTCTAAGAATCTGAGCGCACACATGTCATTGAAGAGGACTGTGTCTGCACAGTCAGCATCCGGGGAACTTTCCATCTAGTCCCAGGAATGCAAATGCTGAGGTGCTATTCAGATCCTTAAGGCGAAGCAGCGTTAGGATAGGAGCAGAAACTTCAGTAATATGTGAGAAACTTCCGGTGAGCTGCTGTACAGCTCTGGCAGATGGCCAGCCAAGGAGCCAGGAAACAGAGATGGGAATGACGTGGCCTCTGCCCTGGAACTCTTCTCGACTAAGGTGTAGAAAGGTCTGACTTAGCATCTTTGTATTTCCCACATCTACTGTACACAGTGTTACTGGGAGAGGCAGAGGATGATTACTGACCAGATTGGCCAAAGGTTAATATCTAGTGGGCTCATTTCTCCGTCCCGGTGAGACTGGGGCAGAACACATGAATCTCAGTGAACAAATCCCCAAGGAGATGAATCACTCCAAGCACATGTTGCCTTTCTCTGTCTCCTGCGAAGATTTTCCCTGGATCCTGAGCAAACAGCAGTCAGGCTGACTTAATTTTACTGGCTCCTATATGAGCTTGACTGCTTTAGAGTCTGAGGATGCTTTTTCTCCTCTTTTTCCAAACTTAATCTTTTCAACATACATGAATAACTGAAGCATTATTTTAAATGTAGTCATTCATCATTAAGCCTGAAGAATAGTGATCTAAATGTTTATTGTTGCTTTGAATGATTTATGTTATTAAAATGTACTCCTATGGAAAAAAAGTAAGTTCATTTGAATACTTTCTGTCTACAGGCTTTAAGGGGTTCAGGATTACTGTCATATTTCTACTGTAATATTGATTTTTAAAAGTTCACTGTTTTAGAGATTTACGTTGACAGTGTGTTTGCCACAGTGACATTCATCATCCTCCCTGTACACTGTTCCTCCAGTGAGTCTCTCCTGCTTTCTGCTCTTTTATTATGAAACATATTGAATATGCTCCCTGCAGTCAGTAAGCTCAATAGTAGAAGCTATTTTAGCTTCTCCCTTCTTTTACATCCATATCCAGCCGTTGCTCAGATCAGAACATTGATTTGTACAAGAACATAAAAATGATTTTTTATTGTGATATAGGTACATTTTATGCATATATCACGATCACACTCAACATTGGGAATCTGTACCAGTATATGACATGATTGGATTCTTATTTTTCCCATTCCCCTATCCACCCTACAACCCTCCACCCCCTATATGCATGATTTTGTTTCCTTTTTTAAATTTTTTTCTGCCATCACAATTTTTTCTTTCTTCTCATTATTTACCCCTACTTCCTGTTTCCCTCAGGATATTCCCTATTTTACAGTGACTATCGTACATTCTAGGATTTATTTACATGTTCAGTTTCTCATGCCGGAGAAAAATACAATATTTACACATCTGTGACCTGTGTATCTCACTTATGAGTATGTCCTCAAGGTGTGTTTGAGTATGAATGACACAACCTTATTGGTTTTTTTTATGGCAGAGTAATACTCAAAAATGATTTTGTTTTAAACAAGGTAAATTTATTTTCCGCTTCTGTGAGAGAAACACAGTTAGGCAGTTTGGGCCGGTGTGTGTCAGCCACTTGCTGACCAGCCAGCTACTCTCCTGTCTCACAGCTCCATTACACCTGCTCAGGGTGAATTATGAACATAAATTAACCAATCAGTAAAACAGTGAGTTTCCTTTAAATCAGCACATTGATTTGCCATTTGCCTCCTTTAAACTCATTTTCTATTTGCTGTATGTTTTGAGTTAGCCATCTAATTTTGCACCAATATACACATTTCCAAGCATTTTTGCATGGGTAGATGTGCACAAAGGTGTCTTAATCACTTTCTTACTGCTGGGACAAAATACTTGACTCCCATAAATCAAAAGAGAGGGATATTTTGGCTCATGGTTCAGTGTGCAGTTGGCCAGCTGCATGGCAGGAAGGGCCCTGTGGAAAGATGTGGCAGAGGGCAGTTTTTATGTTATGGCAGCCAGGACAGAGAGAAAGCAGGAGCCAGGGCATGATTTGTCTTATCTCAGGCCATACCTCCCGCTGACCCAACTTTTCTGACCAGACCTCATTTTCTTTCTTTTTTTAAAAAATTCAATTCTTTATTGGTACATTTTATATACAGCTCACAATCACACTCAACATTGGAGGATTTGTACCAGTATATGACACAAGTTAATTCTCATTTTTACCCATATCCCTACCCACCCTACAGCCCCCAACCCCTATATACATGCTATTTTTTTCTTTCCAAATCATATTTATTCTTTCCCCTCACTACATTCCTCTACCACATTCCCTTTGAATAGTTCCTGTTTTATAAAATCTATCATAGATTCTAGAACTCATTTACATCCACAGGTTCTCATACCAGAGAAAAGATATGATATTTACATAACTGTGATCTATTTATTTCACTTATTAGTGTGTCCTCACTAATAAATGAATGAAACTTGTCATTCTTTATGGCAGAGTAATACTCCATTTTATAAAAACCCACATCTTCTTTATCCAGTCTCCAGTTGATGGGCATCTGGGTTGTTTCCAAGATTGGGCTATCACAAACTGAGCTGCTATGAACATGTGTGTACATATGCCTTTATAATATGATTCTTTGGGCCAGAGATTTAGCTCAGTGATTCCAGTACCTGCCTCGCAAGCGCAAGGTCCTGAGTTGGATCCCAGAAACCACATAGAATGCTGGGCATGGTGACTCACGCCCACCAGCAATCAATGCCACATACCACAGTGCTGGGCGTGGTGGCTCACGCCTGTCATCCCAGCACTCGGGAGGCAGAGGCAGGAGGATTGCTGAGTTCGAGGCTTGCCTGGGCTACATAGTGAGCTCAGGGCCAGCCTGAACTACAAAGTGAGACCCTGTTTCAAAAAAAAAATGATTCTTTTAATTCCTTTGAGTATATTCCTAGCAGGGAAATAGTAGACACTTCTCAGAGGCAGAAATAAAAGCAGCCAGGTAACATGAAGAAATGTTCAACATCGCTGTTCATTCAAGAGATGCAGATGAAAACAACACTGAGCCATAAATACTGCCATAAATACAGCCATAAATACTGGCAAGGCTGCGGGGAGAAAGGAACCTTCTCCACTGATGGTGGAATTGCAGATTTGTACAACCATTGTGGAGATCAGTGTGGAGATTCCTCAGAAAACTATGATTAGAGAGAGGTCCCATTTGACCCTGCAGCCCTCATTTTCTAACAGTACGTGTAGCTGTAGATTCAATGCACTAATGCACTGATGAGTATAGCACCCCTATTAGCTAATCATCTTCCAAAAGTCTCTGTGACTTTTGAGGGCACCCCAGGTCTAAAATGCCATAACAGTGTCTCTTAGTTCTGACGAAAGGATTGATTGTACTGTATAGTAGCTTCTAAGATTCTATGTAGGAAACAGTATGGATGCCATTTGTCATATTATTTTTGGTCACCTCCTATTATGTGCTGCTGGCTGAGCCCCAAACATGAGGTTCTTCCTAAGCACAGAAGAGCCGTGAGACTGGAGAGCGGCTGACTGGTCAGCGCGGGGCTGACAAACACTGGCCCAAACTGCCTAACTCGGCATTTCTTTCCCACGAGCTGAAAATGTTTGTCTTGTTTGAATGTGTTTTATTACACAAATGCAATCTAATCTTGGTTAATATTCTTCCTTATGCTTTGCTCTCACTCTTACCCTTTTCACTGTTTGTATTAATGTCATAGGAAACAAAATCAATACAATGTAGGCAATGTAGGGGAAGGCTTACCAGAGCAAAAGCCTGGGGTCATTTTTGTTTATTTTTACCGTACATCTCTCGGCCTTGGTTTACTCATTGTTAAGTGAGGACTTCAAATGTATTGCCAGGAATAAATGAAATAATGAGTGTGAAATAAATCACACTCCTAGTATTCAGCAGTAAGAATTCTGTAAAAGGTAATTCCTTAATATTATTATCTTGTTTAGTTTGATCCAAGATAGAGATCTTAGAATGAAGGCTCTTGGAGATATTAATTTAATCATTTAATATATATTAACTTGCATTTATCTTCTTAACTTGATAATTCTTATATTTATACTGGAATTTTATATTTGGCATATTCATATTTAAATTCAAACCACACTGTAATTACTATTGATGTGGCACACTTCTCAAGGTCTTTTTCTGGCATATTCTTATTTGGCACTGGAGCTTCTGTCTGAATCCTCTAATATATTCTATTATATCTAGCACATCTGGAAATTTAGATTACTTTTTCCATTCTCACTTTTGTAGTTGGCCCTGAGCTCGCCGTGTAGCTCAGGCAAGCCTTGAACTCAGCAATCCTCCTGCCTCTGCCTCCTGAGTGCTGGAATGACAGGCTTTAGCCACCAAGCCTGGGCCGTCTTTTTTTTTATAGTTGTGTTTTTTATTGGTACATTGTATATACACATCATGATCAGACTCATATTGGGAATTTGTACCAGTATAGGACACAATTTAATTTTCTTTTTTTCCAGTTACCCTACCTACTCCACAACACCCACCCCTAAATATATAAGCTTTGTTTCCCTCTTTTTATTACCATCACATTTTTCTTTATCCCTCATTGCTCAGCCCTCCACATTCCCTTCTTTTTCTTTATATAAACATGGCTATTTCTTCAGCCAATTTCTGTAACTCCTTTTTTTGCAAAAAACCCCTCAAACGTTCAGTTTATGCTGAACTTCATACTTCGCTTTTTCTCTTCAAATATCCTTTAAAAACATGTATTTACTCTAAAAGTTTTAATAATTTGGCTAAAATGTTTAACATTGTGGAATATTTTAATAGCATTTTTCTTATTTTGAATTCATTTTGTACTTACAAATGTTATTCATAATTCTCTGCTACAATTATTTAAGCTAGTCTGTAACAGTGATCCAACAATTGGAATAGATTTCACCATTAACACAACCACATGCTCTACTTTTATTCTTTTCTCACGTCATATCATACATCCTTCTATACATAACTATTTAGAATTTTCATCATTTTCTTATTAAAAACATCGGTTTATACAGTTTTCTTCTCCTCTGCTGTCTATCTTGTTCTTTATTCTTCCAGAGAATGCTATCAACTGATCCAAAAAACCTGATAAATACAGTCAAAAATGATATTTACTTTTATCTTCTTTGAGTAAAACCAAAATATATCCTTATTTTTAAAGGATTACTATATTTTATCTAAGAATTTCCAACTTTCTCATTCTTGGTTGCTCAAAAATAGGACTTAGCTGCTGAGCTCCCTCTCATCTTGGCCATGATGAATGTTTTTGCCAAAGATAATAAGGAGGGTGGTGGGCAGGAGGTCAGGAGACTAGGACCTAAAAATACAAGGAGAAGAAAATGTCATTTATGGGAAAATTGGAGGAGTCAGAGAAAGAAATTGCAGCGCCAAAAGCTTAAGTCTTTTTGGATTAAAGACCGAGCGAGTCAGAAACTAGCAAAGCTGAAAGAAGCTGGTGGTGGATCTTGGAAAATTGCTTGGATTTCTAGACAAAGTCACACCTTTCAGCTATGGGATAGAAAGTCCAGTGGAAAGCAAATGATACAATTAACAGGATGGGAAAATAGAAATGCCTCTGGTTACTAGACTTGATCTGTATCTTTAAATGGCCTTAAAATGTTTTCCCATCTTTTAAAAAGCAAGGTGGGTGGTAAGACATTATTAGAAGGAGAGGCAGATGGTGTCACTAATTTGGATTGTTTCCCAAATAGTGGCAGCTGGCCCCAATCCTTGGCTTTTACTCTGTATATCCTAGGTGGCCAGGAGCCTCATTAAGTAATGATAAAGTGGGCACAGCCTTAGCATCCACCTAAATCTGGAAGTCCTTGTTGCTATAGATGATGCAAATATGCAAAATTAACACCCTGAAAGCGGAATTGGAGCCAAGCTAATTATTAGTATTTCTGCAAATTGTAAATCCTAGATGTCTCTGCGAAGTTATACTATATATTAAATTGGGGAGTTTTCATGAGCCAACTGTGCCTTTGCGTTGAATCATGGCTGAAAGCCCAGTAGAAGTTTTGGAGATGGAAACTAAGAGCTCCTGGAGCTCATGCCTTCTCTCTCAGTGGTACAGTCTCTTGGCGCCCATGTATCCTGTGCCGGTGGTACCTGCCCACATGTGCATACGCATGCGCGTCATGCACTCCACAAAGGCTTCAGAGCAAATCAGGTCTCCTCCCCAGAGGGCCTTCTTGTCTCTTACTGAGAATCTTGTAACTGGTTGGCCTCCAGCTCCCATGTCACATGCCTGTAACGCTTCCTTTGCCTGAAGACTCCCTTTATCATACTCTGTATAGTCACCCACTGGGGATTAATTCTCTTAGTTTGTATTTGTCCCAACATTTCATCTTCACTCATTTCATTTTTTTTCAATGTGTAGAATTTCATGTTGCAAGATTTCTTTTAGCATTTATGTTTTCTGTTGTTTGTTTAAGAATCACTCCCAGGGGTGAATTATTGTGCTTTTTAAAGAACATTTGTCAATTTGTTTGCTTATGGCAACTTTTGAGATTTCTTCTGGGTTTTCAGTTTGCAGCCGTTTTAGAATTGTCTCATAGGTGTTCTTGCTTTTGTGTTGAATTTTGTGGTTTGAACCATGTTTGAAACTGTGACTTTGTAGTGTATGGGGGGAGGGAGAGTTTAGGCCCCACTCAGGACCTTATGATGTATCATTATGTTGCCAGCTTTTTTTTCCAGTTATATGAGACAGGTTCTCACTAAATCTTAATTTCTCCAGGTCTCCAATTTCCAATCCTTCCAGCATTCTCATATAATAGGTGTGCACCATGACTGAATATTTAAATTGCTTCTATTTTATTCTTCCTCTGTAATACCCCTTTCCTCCTTTTTTTAGGACTTCAATACATGTGTTAGACTTTCACCCTGTAAATTTTATATCTTCTAAATTATTTTTAGTGTTCCTTTTTTCAATATTTCAAGTTACACATTTTTCTGTTTCACTAAATCTCTTTTAACTCCATAATGTGTAGTGAAACCTATTAATTATTATTATTTACTTTAAAAATGCTACGACTTCCATTTGGCTCTGACTTATTTTTTCTAGTTTACTACCCAAAATCCATAGCCTTGTCCTCTATCTTCCCAACTATGATAGTTATATTTACAATTTGATGGCTTTGCTATCTGGCTCCTTTGTGAGTTTGTTCCTGCTGTCCTTCTGGGCTTCTCATAGTTTACAGTCACACTGCTCCTTTCATTCATGGACCTGGTTGTCTTTGTTTGAATATTGAATATTCTTTTTAACATTTGTAGCTAATTTTGAAATTGAAGATCAATTATTATTTTCTAGAAATAATTTATATTTGTTTCCAAAAGGAGCCTTCAGAAACTATTCTCAGTTCTTCAGAATATGAAAGAATTTTTTGTGGCTAATTGGCTTTCAGCTAGCAGCCTTAACATCTTGGGTTAAATTTTCCATCCAGATAATCTTTACCGAGTTAATACTACAGTACCCCCAGCATGTCTTTTGTTCAGCCTTTTGACTCTACTCAGTGAGAAGCGTGGCTTATCTCACTCAGTTTACCATTACCAGAAATAGAAAGATGAGTAAGTAATTACTATTACACTCTCAGAAATGTAGAACTCAACTTCTCCTCGTTATTGGTGAAAGAACAGGAGGAAGCCATTGTGGATTTTCTCCAGCTCTATTCCTACCAAATCATTTATCAACAGTTCATAACGATGCACTAGTGTACTTCAGTTAACTCTGTCTCACAGGGTGCATACAGGGATATGGACTATCGTTTCTTATCCCCATTAGTACTCTCTGGTACTGTAGATGTTTTTCTGGAGGAAATTCTGTCCTTAATCCTGCAGAGATGTGTGTCATAGACTTTGGCATGGAGACAGGTATCGCCCAGTAAGTGGAGGTCAGTACAGTGATGGCTGGACAAGGAAGCAGAAACATAGTGTGAATTTTAACCAAAAAAAAAAAAATGCAGTCATGGACATGCATTGTATATGAGACACTACTGTTTTTATCTATTGAGGACTCATGGAAGCCCTGTCAGTTAAAGGTAAAACTACCTGGTTCAGCATGAAAGGCTATTTATTTTGGAGCTTTGATTGGAAAGACCCTGTGGAGGGGGATTAGTGCCATTAGCAAGTAAGCATTTCTAAGGACATTCACATATAGGGGAGGGTAGTCTATAGGAAAGCTTGGACTGCTTGCAAATCAAGTATGTGGTGATTCTAAATACCTGAATATTGTTCAGAGAAGTGAACATACTCTGCAGTATAGGAAAATATTAAGAATATGATTTTCTGTATTTGAAGTACCTGCAGCCACATTTAGCTGAAGGCAATAAATTGAGTATAAACACCTCACTATAAATTTAGGTCTACCTTCTAAGACTACTTTAGTTTCCATGAGCTATTGTTTATAGGTAACTGACATTTACAGTTTTCTCAAAGATAAGTAAATATTTTGCTTTGCATAGAAATGCTTTTTCTTCTGAGTAAAATGAATTGTTGAAACTAGATTTATGAGTTTTATAGTCCTTTGATTAAGAAAGCACACGTGTTAACAAATCATTCTATTTTCTTCACTGAAGTCATAAGAAGCGACCAAAGACCACTGGGATGGTTCACCGGTGGGCAAGAAAGTGAGATTCATCCAGGAAATATTGACAAAGGAAACTTGATTTTCTGTGGCTTTCCTTGACCTCAGATCCTGCTTTGATTACTAGCAATGCAAGGAAATATTCACACAATACCACATATTTATAGTCAACTAGCAGGTAATACTGGGGATTTCTTGTGGATCAGAAATGCACTAGTGTTGAATCAGAATGGTAAATAATGTGTTTGAAACCTGTAACAAATGGTGGAGTTGGACAATGATAAAATCATGGGTACAGCTGAGGAAAAGAACTACAAAGTGATGTCAGTGAGCTTCATGGGACCTGATACCCAAGGTGTTAAGAAATATAGCATGAGGACCCGACAAGAGAAAGATAAAAAGAGTCATGGCATTGCCTGTAGGAATCCAGAATTAGCCATGTCTGAGTTATAATTCTAATAACTCCTCCTTTGAACTCTATTATTGTTGCAAAGCATTTCAATTTTGTAAGTCCTAGTTCCCTGATTTTCAAAATTGGAGCCTTTATGTAGCGATTAAATATCCAAAGTGCTCAATTTATTGTCCAGTATATAGTAGGCATTTATATGATAATGAATTGAGATTAATAAGAGCAAATGATCACTGTATTAACATAAAAACTTCTCTCAACTTTGATCTTCTAAGCAGGAGAAAGGGATGTCAGTCGTCTCCATTTAAGCATTTGAGGGTAAGAAGGATGCAGAAAGAAGTTATTGTCTCAGAGACCCATTTTGGGTGATAAGAACAATAATTTGATATTTTATTAGTCAATCCATGAGGAATATTATATCAAAATAATTTTGTTGAACTTCCAGATGACTTGTGTGTTAGTAGGAAGATTATAGTAATGAAAATAATGAACCCAAAGGCTCTCACCAAAAAGCATCCAGGGCTGGCCGGGTGTGGTGGCTCACACCTGTAATCCCAGCACTCAGGAGGGAGAGACAGGAGGATTGCTGAGCTCGAGGCTTTCCTGGGCTGCATAGTGAGCTCAGAGCAAGCCTGAACTACAAAGCAAGACCCTGTCTCAAAAAAAAAAAGCATCCAGGGCTGTAAAAATTACAATAAATAGTAAGTGTAAGAAATGGCTCTTGGTAAAGATAGTGCATTATGAAAGAACAAGATTTCTTAACAAAAATCTAAGAAGTATTTTTTCTTGAACATTGTTTTATTTTTTCTTGACACATTTTTCCTTGTAAGGATAGTAGTTCCTTATTTTGTACAAACTAAGGGAAAAACATATTTGCCAGCAGCATGAGCAAGAGGGGAACTTAGTGTAGAACAAGGCACAGCATTACCTCTGAAGGAAGCCGTGGAATGTGCCTGATTTTACACACTGCTACAGTGTACCACTGTGGAACTATATTGTCCGATAGGCCTGTAAACAGACTGGTAGTGACATCTTCATGCTTGCAAATACAATTTAACTGCCTAACAGTCTGGAAGTTTGTATGTTATCTGTTATTTGATTTGGGAGTTTATACAAAAGCAATTCAATTTTCATCTGACCATATATTAAAGGTACGAGAACACCTATCTGGGACATTTAAAAATGAATTTTATTCTGTTATATGGAATAGAATGCCTAATAACAGAAGATACCATATAGGTATGTGGTCATGTTGCTATAAAAGACCATCTGCCTACCTCTGTACAGCATGGTCAAAGAAGCATAAAATGAAGGCTCAAATCTCTTTATATGGTTGAAGGCCAGATGCCTTACGACATGACTGATGAGTGGGGTGAAATTCATCCTACTGCCCATTCAGGGGGTAGATACCAAGCCATAGACAACATAGCCAGCTGTCAGGAATCTGAAACTCGATAACATTTTAGAATTTCATCACTAAAATTCAGCATGAAGCTGAAATTTTAGATTGGTGATTTTATGAGGAACTTTAGAAAGATACGATTATAGAACAGGCAAAGTGTAACTGGCATATTATGCTACGTATGGCTACTTCTTTTAAAATGTTATAGTGTTAAATTTCAGAATAAGCTCTCTTCTCCTTTATCTTGGAAAATCATAGACTTGGTGCTAAACATATTGTAGACCAGCTTCACAAGAGTAAAACCCTGTAA
Source organism: Thryonomys swinderianus (assembly GCA_004025085.1). Lineage (NCBI taxonomy): Eukaryota > Metazoa > Chordata > Mammalia > Rodentia > Thryonomyidae > Thryonomys > Thryonomys swinderianus. The sequence continues at coordinate 11,627 of PVIC010012885.1, read as the reverse complement.
TCCTACTTTTGGGTAAGGTGTGAATTTAAGCTTTGACAATGCATTCAATCTGAAGGGGAAATAGGGAAAGTTTTTTTGCGCTCAGACACATCCTGCCAGGACAGCATCATGACAGTGGGTGCAATGAACATTAGTAGCAGTGATGCTTCTTCAGAGATGAGCCTCTCGGTTTTGCTGAAGTATTTTAAATATGCTGTCCAATTAGAAAGAATATGAGAAATGAGACTCTGTGGTTCTCGCTTTTGGCTAGAATTCTTGGCTGGCTACCGGGACAATCTGTTATTGCTGGCTAGTGCACAGGGGTGAGCTCAAGCCAGCTATTCAGATGCTCACTAAAATCTCCATCTTTGTGGACTGGTGCTTTCCTGCTTCCAGAGACGATCTTGCCATTCTTTGCAGCACAAGCAGAAAGGAACGTGCTTCCGTCCTTTGCTCTTGCTGGAGGTTTGGGACCACCGTTCCTATCCTCTGTACTTCCTCAGGCTCATTAGTCGGTTTGCAGCCATCTGTCTTTGTACCATTAATCCACTTGATTGGACACCGTGCAGTTGTTTCCGCGTCTGTCCTAGTAAATGATGTGCCACTGCTGTCACATGCTCCGAGGTACATGCTGTTCTGATGACAGTTCCTGGAGAAGAGATCTGGGTGGGCAGGATGGAGAGCCCCCTGTGAGAATCGGAAGCTGGGCAGCCTGGTCCTGCAGAGTAAGGGACTGGGTAAGGCAGTCTCGGATTATGCTGTAGACATCTGCCTTATTTGGGTTTGATCTGGTAGAAAGTTCCTCGTTAAGTGTTTTGTTTTCTATGTGGCGTGTGGTACTGATTGCTGGTGGGCGCGAGCCACCACAATTGGTATTATTGTATGTGGTTACTGGGGGTCGAACCAGGGACCTTGTGCTTGCTACGTGGGTGCTGGCACCACTGAGCTAAATCTCCAGCCCTTCAGATTATGCTACAGAAAGACAGAGGGAATGGAAGAGCATCATTCTGTACTGACCAGTGAACAAGATAGGAACACAGGGGCACAAAGGAAAAAGCCAAATGGAGGCTGAAGTAATTTCCAGCCTCGGAAGACAAACAATAGCGGAAAGGGGAGTGACAGTGTTCCAAGAGTTGGCAGTGGGCATGTGTGTGTTTCCTCCTTCCCTTTTCTCTAGCTTGTCCCGTATGTGCCATATCACGGGCAGCCTTTCTAGATGCTGCTCATGCTGCTTGGAGAAGATGGACAGCCTGACGCTCCCTGTACAACTGGGGGCGGTGCTTGGAATTATCTCAAGGCGGAGGCCGACCCGGAAGGTTGTCTGCTCCTCTCCTGAATTTACACAGAGATTTTGGGGAATGTGGAGAGGCGGCAGTGAGGGTGAGAGCCTCCTGGAGACGCTGTGTGCTTATTTAAGAGAGAAAGCAGCTGAGAGACTGGGAAGTAATGAAGAGATGCGTCATCTCTCCCACTTATTCAATTATTTACAAAGTATAAGTAATAATTTATGTATATTTATTTTGCTCCATGGATTTTAATTTAGTGTTATCCTAATTCATTTCGCTGTTCCAATTTTTGTACATGGACTTGTAGGAGCAACCCTTTAAGTTGCTTCCTGTGTCTAAGCTCAACTTACATTTCCCTTGACCCTTACTCTGAAATCTACCATTTCTCTACTGGGTCTCAAGTAGGACACAAGGCTGAGAAACCAAGATCTCGGATCATTGCTGTCAAGGTAGCATTGCTTCCAGACACTTTGAGTGGAAAAAACTAAACATATACCTGTGCATCCGACTTACCCATGACTGACATACATCTAGGTTTACTTTCTAGCTGAGTATTGAACTTCAAATTTTGTTTCAACAGCCTCTTCCTTTTCTCCTGTGAAATTCTTTCCCTGAGAGTAGAGAAACTTGACTCCCGGTCTTGACCATGTATTTGTTTGTTCAAATCTAGTGTACAGACAAAAGGGGTTTCAGATTGCTAACCCATGCATTTGTCTGACCACATTTACTAATATGGTTATAAAATCTGTGTATAAATATTTTTGTCTTTGGGATATAGTTTAAGTTTATTTTATCTTTATTGGTACATTGTATGTACACATCATGATCATACTCAGTATTGGGAATTTATAGTTTTTTGGGGGGAGCATATTTATTTCTTCTCAAATTCAGTTTTCAAGGTGATCTTCTATATCAGCTGTAGTAAGATAATTATCACTGAAATAGATTTTTGGTGGTGTGGGTTATCACTGAAGTCCAGCAATGCACAATCTATCTGAGGATAACATAGATACTTGTAATCAGAAAGAAAAAAGTTCACCTAAATTTGCTTATTTGGTAATTGAAAGCATACTTTTTGGCATAACTTCTTGACCCTTCTCCCTGTAGCAGTTCAAAAATCAATACTTCTGTGAAATCTGAGAGCAGTATATTAAATTTGGGTGGGAAGCCCGTACCATCCATTGGCATTTCAGATTTCTGTTAGATAATTAATATCAAAATGACTCCAAAGTTTTCTGAAACTATCCTTTCTGAATAGAACCCATCTCCTTGGCAGGTTTTTGAAACAGTGAGTGTTAATTTATATTATATTTCTATGTTTTTGTCATAGCTTCTTAAAATATATTTGTTCAATTTATAACCTCTAAGATTGATTTCTCTCTGTCTCTGTCTCTCTCCAGCTCACTATGTTGCCCAGGCTATTTTTCAATTCCTGGCCTCAGTGATCCTCTAACCACAGTGTCACCACAGCACCCAGCTATGATTTTTTTCTAAGTGTCAGTGGTTTCATAATTCCAAAGGATAACACATATATGTCATATATACTTCTTTAAAATATTTAAAAATTAAAATAAAATGATTTCACATCTATTCAGAGTGCAAAAGTTGAAAAATGACAAGGAATAAAGGTAATTCATTGACAATTCATATTAATTTGTATTACACCTATATACTATTGCTGAGAAAACAAGCATGGTTGTAATAGACAAAATCCATGGAATTCACATGCTAGTGGGAGGAAGATGGGCAATAGGCAAAATAATTCTATTGTGTAGTGTTGTCAGAAGAAGATTAGTGGGTATAGACAAAAAAGAACAGGGTAGAAGAACAGAAAGAACTAGGGTTTGGGGTAAATAGTAGATATGTCTGGTTGTCAAGGGGACAAGGAATGGATTGTTATTATATATCTCTATTTCTCTCTTTTTCTATCATCTATCATGTATTGGGGATCAAACTCCAGACCTTGAGCTTGCAAGGTAGGCACTGGAACTCCTGAGCTAAGCCCCCAATTCAGTCCCCAGATTGTAATTAGTAGTGGTACTATGTCAACTTGAATTGAGAAAGTCCTACTTAGGAGATTAGCAATGCCCTGACTGTCCCTGTGGATGACTAACATGTGGACCACAGACTGAAAAGGGCGCGCCCACCCCAACGTGGGTGACCACAACCAACAGGCTTATACCTTGGGTAGAGAAGAAAGGGAAATAAGAAGGAAGTCTGACCCCCTTCTGTTCAGGAGGAGCTTCAATCCTTGCTATTGCCTTTGGACCCTGGTGCCCATTTTCCTCAGGCTTCCGGCATAGACTCCAGGGTTCCAGAGCGGACTCTTGGGCCTTGTGAATAGAGCTCTCACTGGCGACTCTACAATGAGCACCCAAACCTTTGACCTTTGATGGCTGTGGAATCTGCTGGTTCCTTGGTCATTTTGAATTCTTCCATCTGGAACCCTTTGCCTTCTAATGGTCTATGCTTTATTATTAATAAATACCTTTACAATTATACGTATATTTTATGTTGATTCTTGTCCTCCCATAAACCCTAATACACCAAGGAGTCATATTTCCATCATGGACCATTCACCTTGCCACTCTCCTAGGTGATTTCCCACTTTTTTATCTTGCCTCAAACCTGTGATACATATGTACACTTTCTTCTGATCTTATGAAATGATTAGAAAATCAGAAAAGACTTTCAAATCCATTTACCATCCATTAGTGGAATCTTGTGATTTCTTGTCTATACTGGAGATAAATTTCAATTTTCCCAACTAAAATGAATCCTTCTGTATTGTGTACTGGTTTACATGTTAGATAATCTGCTAAACCTCTCCTCACAGTCATTTTTATTCACTACTTGTTATATTTATTAATGTTGTTGTTTATTTTATATAAAAACAGAAACAAAACATCTAAAAAAAATCTTTCTTCGCCAGGCGTGGTGGCTCATGCCTGTAATCCCAGCACTCCGGAGGTAGAGACAGGAGGATTGCTGAGTTCGAAGCTTGCCTGGGCTCCATAGTGAGCTCAGGACCAGCCTGAACTACAAAGCAAGACCCTGTCTCAAAAAAATACTTTTTCAACTTCTCCTCCAATCCATTTCTTAGCTCTGCTTTATAGCACAATCCTATAAAAACTTTGTCTCTACTCATCAGCTCCGTATCTTGCGTTCCATTCTTTCTGGCATTGATCGCAATTAGGGTTTCTAATCTTGGCCATAGCAAGATTAATGATCTTGTCAGGGTCTTAAGGTTACATTGTTGAATCCACTGTTCAGTTCTCAGCTTCCTATTATTTGATCCATCAGTAGCATTTGTTAAAAAGTTGATGTTCATTTTATTCTTCATTGGTTTCCAGGATACTCTACTTGCTTGGCTTCTTTTTAAATTCCCTTATATTGAAAGTTCCTTCTCAGGTTTCTTTGCTGCTTCTTTCCTTTATCCCTGCACCTTAGCTCATGATCCCTTCTCTATAATCTTCACTTTCTTGAACCTCACCCATTCCAGTGGATATAAGTGCCATCTATATGTCAGCAAATTCCACATTCTTATCTCCAGTATAGACCATCCTTTCACGGCTCTCTTCTACTCACCTGAGTATTCTTTTGGACTTCACCTTCAGAACATAGTCAGTACTCATCTGGCCAGTCATCACCACTTCTAATACTATTATCTGTTGTCCGCCATAATCATTTACCTGATTATTACAGTAGCTTTCTGGTTGGATCCCACTACACGTTTTGTCAGTACAGTGGACTGCTGCAAAACAATATATGTGTCTAAGAGGCACATCTGAAGGGAGGCAAGAGGGCACTGGGCATGTTGAACAGGAGTCTGATTCAGGACACAGTCTAAAGGCACATCTCATAGAATTTGCTAATGAGAGAAAGAGAAGAGCCAAGAATGTTGACAAATTTTGGCCTGAGCAATCAAAAGCATGATGCTGTGGTGAAAGAGGTGGAATATTTCTTATATTTTCTTTAGCTTGTACAATCTCTTTTAAAAATAATGTGGAAAACTGTATTATAACCCTTTAAGTATTTAATAAACCTATTAAATATTTGAACTGCTGCCTTGTTTTTGATTTTTCAAAAAAGAATAAGGAAATGGCTCTGTATACAAACAGTATAGTACAATATTGTTTACAGCAGAATGATAACATAGAAAACATTTACAATATAATGTTAAGTGAAAACATGAAATGATCAGAAATATGTAAAGTATTTGAGAAAGTAACCAAGTCAGAATCAGAATCTGCAATATTAAAGCAAATTAATTTTGCTAAACAACTGAAAACAAGAACTATTTCTTTTTAAGATAAGGTATTAGTGTTTTAAAATATTTTATATTTTAAGTGAATTTTATTAGAACTGTATTATGTATTATCTCTATTGTAGGAAACAGTCTTTGTTTTTTTTTTGAGACAGGGTCTCGCTTTGTAGTTCAGGCTAGCTCTGAGCTCACTATGTAGTCCAGGCAAGCCTAGAACTCAGCAATCCTCCTGTCTCTGCCTCCCGAGTGCTGGGATTACAGGTGTGAGCCACCACGCCCAGCACTGTGGTACGTGGTGTTGATTGCTGGTGGGCGTGAGTCTCCATGCTCAGCATTGTATGTGTTTACCGGGGATAGAACTCAGGACTTCTGCTTGCAAGGCAGGCGCCAGAACCACTGAGCTAACCCTCTGGCCCCGGAAACAGCCTTTTATAACATTTTTCTTATAAGGCATTATTTTTTTGTTAAACAGTGAAATATTTAACAATTCTCTATCTGGATTTACAATGATGTTTAGTGGTTGTATGTAAATAAGCTCCCTCAGAATTCTATTTATTGTTGAGTATAGAATGAAGAGACTTGATCGCCAAGCCCAGCTCTGTTATTGTTTGCTGTGGGATGGTGGTTAAGTCACTTGAGTTTTAATTTTTTTCCATTTGCAAAATGGAAATATAGTCTGCCTTTTCTCTGCTTGATAAAGTGGTTGTGAAGATAAAATGTAGTAATATATCTGAAAATGTCTTGGAAATTGTGTATCACTATAGGAACGTGAGGGATTATGGCTCATCTTCAAGATTATATCATCATATTCTGATCCCTTGGGGGTAGCTTGTCTGGCATGCCATCAGTTATCTTTAAAGAACTAAGCAATAATACAAACACATCTTTTCAAAATAAGAGGAAGCTTGTAGAGTACTAATAATTCATGTTTTTCTCAGAAAGATTAGCAAGATTAGCAATAACAGATATAATTCATAGCATAGTTTTATACACACTCTTAGGACATATACCTTAGAAAATAACAAACAGCAAGAGTCAAACGAATAATTTAAAACCTAAGAAAAGGAAGCAGTAGGCTTTGCAGAGTCACCTTTTTTTTTTTGACAGTGCTTTTCACAGAAAGAGAAGTGTAACATTCATTTATTAAAAGATTAACTATCTGCAAGCAATGTATGGAAAGGTGGCCTGTGTATATAGTCTTTGTACAGACACAGTCTTCTTATTAAGCATCAGCATTTTCTTCAAGTGGAAAATTCATGAAGACCATAATCCAGGTGGAACTAAAAAATGAAGAAAATATCAGTTTTAAAATTAGAATAGTTGGAATTATGGCTCTCCTAAGAGAAGCAGATATATGTAGCATGTGTTCCACAATCACAAGCCAAAGGCAAATGAGAGTCTATCAGTTTGTGACATATCTTTGCATTTTCCCCAAAACTGCATATATGTTAGGGTGAGAAAACTCATCAGGATAAAAATAGAATGCATTGTAAATTGAGAGAAGCCAATTATTATTTTTGAAAGGACAACAAAAATTTGCCCAAGTTTATAGCTACTGCTGCAGAAGCTGTAGAATAAAAGCAATGTGATTATACAGTAGTTTAGCTAAAAACAAATCATTCGATGCAGAGTAAATGGACAAAAATAAGCTGCAAACTATATCTTTGTCAGGAAAATGGGAATTGGTTTTGGCCTACAGCCAAAATGCACTAAGTATGAAAAAGAGGGAAAGGCCTGTTCTGAGAACTTTTCCCCACTAGACTGCAGCCCAGCTCCTCCCTAATTCACCTTCTCCAGCTTTCTCTGCAATGGCTTCTGAGGAGAAGCAAACAAACATTTGTGTCAAGAAAAGGGGTGACGTAGCCTTTTCAGCTCTCCATTGGGTCATATATGACAAGTGACAGGAAAGGTGTCTAAGTCCTTCCTAACTCTTATTTCCAGCACTCTTGTCTCTCATCCTTTAGACCTGTTTTAGAAGGGCCAAATTCAAGTGTTTCTCAAGAAGTGCTGCACTGGCTGTTCTCTGGGTTTATTCATCACCTGTCGATGCAGTAGTTTTCCTGTTCTCTCCTGGGTTGGATTTAGTGGCCTTTAGCCCAGTCTTCTGGACTATATTATTATTATTTTTTTGAGACAGGGTCTCACTTTGAGCTCACTATAGCCCAGGCAAGCCTTGGATTCAGCAATCCTCCTGCCTCTGCTTCCCAAGTGCTGGTATTACAGCTTTGAGCCACCACACCCGGCATTGTGGTATGTGGTACTGATTGCTGGTGGGCATGAGTCATCACACCCGGTATTGTTGTATGTGGTTACTGGGGATCAAACCAGGAACCTTGTGCTTGCTAGGCAGGCACTGGAACCACTGAGCTAAATCTCCAGCCCTGGACTATAGTCTTTAGAAGGCCACAAATGGGAAGAAGAATTTCTATGGAGGTGAAATTGAGTTCCCTCTGCCTGCCAAACTCTTTTTTGTAATGTCACTCTTGGCTGATTGGTTTCAGAACTATAGGTCGAAATGTATCTGTGTCTTGAGTTTTAAAAGCATTTCTCTGTACATTTTATTCCTGTATCTTTTTGGGTGAATTTTTTTCCTCTCTGAAATCTTTTCAAGTCTTTTCTTTATCCCCAGAGTACCAAAAATGTTGTTTGGTTATTTTTTAAAAAGTTTATTGTTTTAAAAATTGTGCTTGTGCTATCTGCATACTTATTCTTTTTCAATTCTGAGGACTCTTTCCTTTATTGTGTGCCCCATGACTTTTTCCCTTCTTATGTTTACTGTCTGTCTTCTTAGAATAAGTACAAGTTTAGGTGATAGATCTCCTGGAATAATTTTCTAATGTTTTGTCTCCCATTTCCTATCTTGTATTATTATTATTAATTATTATTTTTTGAGACAGGGTCTCGCTTTGTAGTTCAGGCTAGCCCTGAGCTCACTATGGAGCCCAGGCAAGCCTCGAACTCAGCAATCCTCCTGTCTCTGCCTCCTGAGTGCTGGGATTACAGGCATGAGGCACCACACCCAGCATTGTGGTATGTGGTATCTATGGCTGGTGGGTGTGAGTCACCACGCCCAGCATTGTATGTGGTTATTGGGATCGAACTCAGGACCTTGCGCTTGCAAGGCAGGAGCTGGAACCACTGAGCTAAATCTCCGCCCTTATATTATTGTTTTACTTTCTAATATTTCCTCTCAATTTTATTTTCTAAAGTTACCATTAAATTCTTTATTCCGAGACCATGTTCTTTGTATCCATGAGCTCAGTGTAGTTCCCTGCAAGTCCTCTTTCAGATTGGCCTGTATCCTCTCTGCTGCTTTCCCACAATGGATGTGTCATATTTTTTCTCTTTGAATACATTCAATATTTTCCAAGATGTTTTCTTTTAGTTTTTTTGTAGCTATTAGTTTATTATGATCTTTCTCATTTATCTCGGAGGTCTTTCTAAAACATCTAGTGAACTGCACAAATCTGTTCACATTTATGTCAGTGACCTTCAAAACTGGAAACTATTTGCTTTTTCCTTTTGTGGTTTTGTGACTACTTGGAACCTGGATATTTTCTCAAGGTCTCATTATCACTGGACCATATGGAGACCCTCCCTTGTCCCACTGCCAGCTTCCTTGATAGTGGCGTCTCCAGCTTCTGATTGGCACCGGGGCCAAGGTTAGTGCCACCTGGCCTCCATCTGAGGAAAGAGGCTGGGGTGGCAGAAGTGGTCTCCTTGTTCATTGTACTTTAAAGAATGCTCCTTGTGTTCTATTTTCCTGGTATTTCTGTATCCTGAGTCCCTAAGGTTGACCCTCAGTCCATGTGAATAAGAGACGTGGCTGGACTGTGGACTCAAGTAGGCCAACTGTTCTTTCTATAAACTTTCCGTAAACTCTGTGCCTTTAATCTCTCTTTCATATTCACCTTCAGAAATATATTTTGTCTACTATTCTTAAATCCATGTAATGTTTTATGGTATGAATTTTCTTGCCAGACTGTCAATTTTCCTTCTTTTTTTCCGAGACAAAGTCTCAAGTAGGGTAGGTAGTTAAGAATGGCCTTGCCTTAGCCACCAAACTCATCAGCTTTCATCAGATATTCTGGGATATTTCCCAAGTATTATAGCCATCACTGTATTTCCATCATCTTTTCTTTGATTCCTTTTATGTGTACCTTTTCATATCACTTTACTTTTTTATATCATTTTAGTAGAGTATATATAAGAGTATATATAACTCAGGCCCTTGTGCATCCAAGGTCGGAACGGTATCACTTGAGCTAAAGTAGAGTATATTTTTGATTAACAGAGTAAATCTGTATGCTTTTCCTCCCTGGTTATTGATTGTAGTCAGCTAATTTTAGATGCTGAAATAAAATAAACTCTAATTCATCCAGATACTCAACACAATACAGTCTGATTTTTCACTTTGTATTTGCTCAAGTGGGTATGCCTTGTTGTTGTACATCTTTGCTTCGTATAATAATCCAGGGATCCAGTTACTTTCTGTTTTATAATTTGTTTATTCCCTGGGGATTTTTCTGGGAAACAAAGCATTGAAGATGTGGACCTGCTTCCTCAAAACCTTGGCCTGAAATTCCAGGTATTACTTCTCCTTCCACTGCACTAATAAGGCCTGGTCATGTGGCCACATAAAAGGACATTGTTGGCTGCTGGGGAAACACAATGTTTCCTTGCTAGTTAATCATCTCTGTCAGAGTGCTGCCTCTGGCCACCAAATGTCCATTTGTACCCTTCTCTCTGTGAAAAGAACTGATTCAGGCAGCTTATCTCTTGACACCCTCTCTACACACGCAAGCACAAGGAACAGTGGTAGAGCAGAGGCTCGCAGTTTGGAAAAGAGAGAGCTGATAAAGTAACTGTTGCTTTGTGGCAGTGATGGAATCCTGATGCGCAGGCTCCAGACAAAAGAGAAAGTCATTTAGATACTAGCTCTTAACTCTGGTTGAAGCTGTTCTGTTCATTATTCTCCATGGGAACCAATCCCTTTTCTTGTCCATAATTTTCCATGGTCACACTGGGAGTACGTATTGGTGAACTTATCACACTTTGTATGTATTCAGCTTTCCTGGCTACTTTGTGATAATTCACATCTGAGCCAGAAAGAACCCTCTAAAATAACTGAAAGCACTTACAATTAGAAGGCCTTTGGAGGAAGTATTAGTGGCATCTTCTCTCTGCTATTGTCTCTTAATTAGTTCCATTTACAGAAATTCCCTCCCTCCCACAAAATACTTTCTCAGGTACAGGTTGTCAGTATGAATGATTTCATTCAAGCCTAGGCGTTATGTCTTCTTCTCATATTAATGGTGGCTATCTGTAAGCTGTTTGACATAATAGTTTTTTTTTTTTTTTGAGACAGGCTTTTGCTTTGTAGTTCAGGCTGGCCCTGAGCTCACTATGTAGCCCAGGCAAGCCTCAAACTCAGCAATCCACCTGTCTCTGCCTCCCGAGTGCTGGGATTACAGGCGTGAGCCACCACACCTGGCTTGGCATAACAGTTTTGACTGAGAAGTCAACCTCTTAAATATGTCTTTTTCTGTAAGACTAAATTCTGTGTAGCTGAGAAGTTTTACCAGACATGTTGTTGCTTTAAATCCTTTTAAATTTGATCTCCTACCTCTTTGAGTTCTGAAGCAGATGGATTTTAGAATCTTTTTTTTTCTTTTTCTGCCTTTCAAACTAGCCAATTCTTACCTAAAACTCATCTCTTTCTTGTAATAGCTTACTGAATATGGCAATTGTCTTCCAACATAGCATCTGGCTTTTTCAATCTCTTCTGAAATCAAATTCCAAGTCAGTGAATCGTATCTTCTGTGAGAAGTAGACCTCTTAATTTCAGTGATTTCAGAAGTTTGTTTCTTGTCTATGTAGTAGTTCCTGGCTGGTGGGCAGCTTTCCTCCACGAGATGTCTTGAAACCCTCATCTCCTTCCCTTTGTTCTGCCTATCCACTACAGTTGGTCAGCAGAAGGGGAAGAGTACAAATAGGCCTATTTGCTTCCCTTGAGTCTGCACAGAACAGTAAGGGACACGTTTCCACTCACCCACTCACTCTTTAGAGACAGAGCCCATGCAGACTGGTGCAGG
>PVIC010012884.1:0-38926 GCA_004025085.1 Thryonomys swinderianus | reverse complement strand
GCCAGCCTGAACTACAAAGTGAGACCCTGTCTCCAAAAAGCAAAAAAAAAAAAAAATCACAATTTAGGGCCAGAGGGTTAGCTCAGTGGTTCCGGCACCTGCCTCTCAAGCGCAAGGTCCTGAGTTCCACCCGCGGTAACCACATACAATGATGGGCGTGGAGACTCACACCCACCAGCAATCAATACCACATACCATAGTGCTGGGGACATGGTGGCTCACGCCTGTAATCCCAGCACTCGGGAGGCAGAGACAGGAGGATTGCTGAGTTTGAGGCTTGCCTGGGCTACATAGTGAGCTCAGGGCCAGCCTACACTACAAAGCGAGACCCTGTCTCAAAAAAAAAAAAAGAAAAAAAAATTTTTTAAAAAAAATCACAATTTAAAGGAGCCAAGAGATGAAAGGAAGGGGGAGGGAGAGAAAAGGAGGGAAAGGGATGAAAAAAGAATTAAGATGTGATATGCACATGTTCCAACACCCTTTGATGAAGATAATCATTATGTATTACAAACATATACTGATAAAAACTAAAATGTAAAAAGAAATTTCACCTGCTGGCACAATGAAAAACTTTCATACATTACTGAAGATTCTGAACAATCTCATCAAAAAATCAGGTTTTGGATTTGCATACCACTGAAAAGCTGCTTCCTAAAGATAAACACTTCAATAATTTGAAGAAAACAAAACTAAAACCAAGAACATGGACCCATAAAATAAAACATTACCTAACCTTGCAGATAATTACTGTGCTTTAAATATTTTTATGTGGTATAAAGAAACTTTGAAGAATGTCTCAACTTGAGAAGAGAACACTATAAGGATTTTTCACTTTAGAGGAACAAGCTAAAAAGGAGTAGGTTTTAAGATAACAGAATAATTTTCTTATAATTGCAGAAACCTAGACCTTCTTTACCTGGAGCACATTTCTGTGAAGTATGACAAGAATTAAACAAAATAAAGTTTTTACATATTTCCCTCAACACAACTGAGCTGAGAAAATGTAATTAAGGTCAAAATAGTTCTGGATGTCTAGGAGACAAGAGGACAACCCTTGATTTGAAGCAAAACCACTCAAGAAAGAAAACCTTGTGCTTTCTTCTTTGTGCCAGCCAAATAAAACACATTTGAGCTAGAGGTATTAATGGTTCTATTCTTATTATAAATAAAGAAATTATTAAAAATTTTTGGAAGTCAAAGAGCCTCAGTGATCCTTCATTACAAATTTTTAAAAGGATAAATGATAAAGTAGAGTAATTGTGTCCTTACCTTTGTGATGAGAATTCGGTACTTTTCCACCAGGTGGTCATTGTTGTGACAACCTGCTAGCAGCTGCCAGACTTCTCCCCTAAGAGCTTCAGGGACGCCATTTCTTACTAAGGACAACAACTGCTTTGGTCTCACACTCAAGTTGAGATGCCTGCAAATAAAGGCAAAACCTTGAAGTTTATAAAAGGAAGATTCTCCAGAAAAACCTTTTTTTCATATAGTGTCTCACTATGTAGCCCAGGCTAAATGTGAGGGCCTTGATGTCTGGGCAAACTTTTGCCTCAGCCTCTTTCAAGGGATTACAGGTGTGCGTCAACATTCCCAGCTAAAAGGTTATTTCTATGAAAATCGAACTAAATGATTTACAAAGACTTCATAATAAGGAAGAAAAGGAAATGCTAGAATAAAAGTCTACATAGATTCTGCCAACTGCTTCCTAAATTATCTTTGAATTACTACTTTTCTTGATACTCATATTACACAGCCAAAAAAACCATTTCAATATATGTTCAGCAGTTTTTGTATCTTCCTTTAAGTAACTTGTCTGAATACTGATGGTGGCCAAGAATTTTTCTACTGCAGCATCAAGTTACTAAAGTCTATGATCACTGGCCTCACCTATAAAAATGAAGAAAATAAAACTAGTCCTGAAATGGTGGCATAACATTTCAAAATGTTTTTGCACGCAGCACGTTATGGGATTTTCTAACAGTCCTCCTGAGACAGATGTAGTATATTCGGTCTTACAGAGGAAGGTCAGGGAGGTCAGTTAAATTACTAAGTAGTCTTTATGCCCAAAGACCAATGAACGCTCTACATGTTGTGTAACCCCTGGTTTTTGGTTAGATAGCTACCACTTCTGAGTCTGTTAGGAAAAGTTCCTGATACTATAGAGCAAAACAGAAGACGCTGACACACACATATAAAAATCATATCAAATTACAAAGTTTGACAGTTCTCACATTCCCAAAATTCTGAGAATACAGCATATTTAAAAATAATTCTATGATACTTTAGTGTGAGAGCTGGGTGTTTTCATTAGAAAATGTATTTTTTAAATGGCACAATTACTAAGATCAGAAACGAGATAAGGATGCCCGTTGTCACCACTCTTGTTCAATACAGTGCTGGAAACATTAGCCACAGCAATCAGGCAGGACAAAAATATAAAAGGAATAAAGATAGGAAAGGAAGAAGTTAAACTGTCATTATTTGCAGATGATATACTCTATCTGAAGGATCCTAAAAACTCAACCAAAAGACTACTAGACCTAATTACCAGATTTGGTAGTGTTGCTGGATACAGGGTTAATGCTAAAAAATCAACAGCCTTTGTCTACACAAACAACAGACACACTGAAAGAGAAATTGGGGAGTCAATCCCTTTCACAGTAGCACCCAGAAAAATGAAATATCTGGGAATCAACCTAAAAAAGGAAGTGAAAGACCTCTACACTGAAAATTATAGGACTCTGAAAAACAAGATAGAAAAGGAAATCAGAAAGTGGAAAGATATCCCTTGTTCCTGGGTAGGGAGAACCAACATCCTCAAAATGGCTATATTCCCACAACCACTATACAGATTCAATGCAATTCCAATTGAAATTCCAACGGTCTACTTCAAAGAGCTAGAGAAAATAATACAAAAATTCATCTGGAACCACAAGAGACCTGGAATAGCAAAAGCAATTCTAAGCAACCACGACATGGCAGGGGGTATTACAATCCCCAATTTAAAACTCTACTATAAAGCCACTGTGATAAAAACTGCACGGTACTGGCAAAGTAACAGACCCAAGGACCAGTGAATAGATTAGAAGATGCAGAAACAACCCCGATACACTAAGCCACCTTATCTTTGACAAAGGAGCCAAACATCCCTAATGGAGGAAAGACAGCCTCTTTAACAAATGGTGCTGGAAAAACTGGGCTTCAACCTGTCAAAAGCTAAAGTTAGACCTATCTCTTTCACCATGCACAAAACTAAACTCACAATGGATACGAGACTTAAACATTAAAACAGAAACAATAAGGGGCCGGAGGGTTAGCTCAGTGGTTCTGGCGCCTGCCTGCAAGTGCAAGGTCCTGAGTTCAATCCCCGGTAACCACATACAATGCTGGGCGTGGAGACTCACACCCACCAGCAATCAATACCACATACCACAGTGCTGGGCATGGTGGCTCACGCCTGTAATCCCAGCACTCAGGAGACAGAGACAAGAGGATTGCTGAGTTCAAGGCTTGCCTGGGCTACAGAGTGAGCTCAGGGCCAGCTTGAACTGCAAAATAAGACCCTGTCTCAAAAAAAAAAACAAAAAAACCCAGAAACAATAAGCCTGCTGGAAAACAGATTAGGTAAAACTCTTGGAGACATTGGTTTAGGCAGAGACTTTATGAATAAAACATCTATAGCACAAGAACTAGCAGAAAAAAAAAATCAACAAATGGGATCTCATCCTACTGAAAAGCTTTTGCACAGCAAAAGAAGTCACTGGCACTGCTAAAAGACAACCAACAACATGGGAAAATATCTTTACCAGCAGTTTATCAGACAAAGGGCTATTATCTACAATATACAAAGAACTTAAACAGATCAGCCTCTCCAAGTTTAAAGACCCAATTCAAAAATGGGCATCTGAAATGAACAGACACTTCTCAGAGGCAGAAGTCAAAGCAGCTAAGGAACATATGAAGAAATGTTCAATATCACTGGTCATTCGAGAGATGCAAATGAAAACAACACTGAGATTTCATCTCACTCCACAAAGAATGGCCACTATTACAAAATCAACCAACAATAAATGCTGGCAAGGCTGTGGGAAGAAAGGAACCCTTCTCCACTGTTTGTGGGATTGTAGACTTGTGCAACCATTGTGGAGATCCGTGTGGAGAATTTCTCAGAAAACTAGAACTAGGGTCCCATTTGACCCTGCTATCCCCCTTCTAGGAATATACCAAAAAGAATTTTAAAAATCACATTGGAAAGACAGATGTACACCCTTGTTCATAGCAGCTCAGTTGTGATAGCTCAGTCTTGGAAACAACCCAAATGCCCATCTACTGGAGAGTGGATAAAGATGTGTTTTTTTTATAAAATGGAGCACTACTCTGCCATAAAGAATGACAAGACTGATTCATTTACGTGCAAATGGATATACCTGGAGGACATGCTAATGAGTGAAATCAATAGATCAGATAGGCAAATACCGAATCTTCTCATTGATATGAGCACCTGTAGATGCAAATGAGCTCTAGAAAGTATGATGATCTTTGTAGAATGGGAAATTTCCAAGGGAAATTTGGTGTGGGAATGTAATGAGGGGAAGGAATAAATATGATTCTGAAAGAAAATAAAAGAGCATGTATATAGGGAGTGGGGAGGTGTGGGTGGGTGGGGATATGGGTAAAAATGAGAATTAACTTGTGTCATATATTGGTACAAATTTCCCAATGTTACGTGTAATTGTGAGATGTATGTAAATTGTACCAATAAAGAATTCAATTAAAAAAAAAGAAAAAAAATAAAAATGGCACAATTGCCAGCAAAAAGAACAGAAGTAATCTCAAGGACCAGTACACATGGGATGCCTCTGGTGAAAATATGGTTTAGCATTTTAGTAAAATTTTACTGAAATAAAGCTATGCTTAATTGATTAGGTACTGCTTAATGCTTCTGCACTTTTAACAACAGAGTAGCTGTGACAATCACTGGCCTGTAAGTCCTAAAATATTTACTATATGGCCCTTCACATAAAAAGCTTGCTGATTCTAACTTATACAGGTAAAATTACTTTCATAACAAATGTCCCTGACAGTATTAACTTTATGCACCACAGCATACTATTTTATTCTGAGAAGACCAATTTTCATATTCACCAAAGTCATATTATGGTGTATGTGGAGAATAAGAGGTCGAAAATACTAATGCTGCCACTAAAATCTAATGCACAGCTTTAAAAGCCAGCTTTGGGATCTGACTTGGTGTGTTAAAAATTCTAGGTCTGTTAGTTAATAATTAGAATAGCTGAACCTGTGACTCAATTTTTTTTTTTTTTTGTAAAAGTGGATTTTATTTCATCAGGTTGCTATAGCTGAAAGAGCATTATTTAGCAAGTACCTTGCATTTGGTAAACTGGAAAAACATTTTTTTTAACCATAACTACAATTACAATCATAGCACATACTACTTTTTCATCTATAATAATCTTGAGTGGTAGTAGTTTTATAATCTTCTATTTTCTAAATAAAGAAAGAGATTCGGAAGTGTAAGTGACTTGCCTAAGACTAACTAGCTTAGACTCACATGATTTGAACCCAGATCTACCAGGCTCTAAAATTTCACACTGCAGTGCTTCCAAGGAACATATAGAGTAAGGGAAATATAATGATCAAATGAATGAAGGAAAGAGACTATATATATCTAATGACATAACTAAAATAAGCAGAAAAGATTTAAACAACCCAAAGACAGCAGAGACAGATAAAAACTCAATACATGTTGATCAACTGACCGAATAACAAACTCTGACATAAAACAAATTCTATGCCATTATACACAATGCTAGAGGGGTCATATAATAAAATGTAATTTTAGAGCTTAAAATGGATGGTTTAAAATATACAGTTATGAAACCATATCAAGAGTGAATTTATTTTTGTTTTACAGCAGAAACCTTTTTATACAGATGATATTCCTGCCAGCAACAGTTCCAACACTCCAAATTCACTGAACTGAAAATACAATTGGGACAAAGGCGTCAGTAGTTTTGTCTCCTGATTTTTAAAGAAATATCAAAAATATATGAGAACTATTTGCCTTGGGGCTTTTGCAGAGTTCATGTATTGAAAACCACTGTGTAAAGACAAACGATGCTTTAGTTTGCCCTTCTCTGCTATGCATATTTGACATTTCCCAGGGTGGACAGTGTCTTACCCGAAGTGGAAAGCATTGTGAGGGCACTGGAGCAGATGATGCCCATTTGCAGGTCTCTCCCTTGCGGGCATGAACTAATTTTTTTAAATGCTGAGACAGCTTTACTAAGAATAGAGTGCAAGACTTCAGCAATTAAAACATCTGAGAAAAATAAAATGCCAAAGTAACAGGCCCTTAGGGAGCTTATACAACAATCCTAATAACCAGAATGTCAGAAACAGAGATGTGTCCATATCACTTTTAAGTTCAGCCTTTTTCTCCCTCGCATCTCGCCCAGGGAGCAAAGATAACTATCTAAATGTCTCACCAACCTGACTCACCAGAGGCATCTCTGGCCACGTTAATAAACACCTGAAGGTACATTCTCTTTGTAGCCAGACTACAGGGTAGTGCTTCTCAACACTGCTTTCAAGTTATCTAGTGAGCTGCTGAAAAATTTGAGTCTTACACATTGGTGGGAAAAGTAACTGATAGAGTACACAATGCTAATGATACCCTACTATTCCAGGTACTTAACATAGACAAGGAAACACATCCTCTAAACTTCTCTGATTATTGTGCACTACTGATTGGGAATTATCTTGATCAGTCAGTAGCTTCTGAACTCTTCAGCCTAAAGAACCTCTTTCTTTATTCTGTTCTTGAATTCCATGATTGGATAAATATTTTTTCCAGCTAAGAGGACTTATTAGGTTTCTATTATTGAGGTGATTTCATATAAATTGTACTCTTTTCCTTATAAAAACCTAAAAATGGAAACTCTAGAATACAAACATCATTTGTAAGTTTCTGTTTTATCAGTTCCAAATAGAATATTCCAGTTAGGTAAGATTCTCTACCTATAAAATGGGAATGCAGATAAAAAGGAGAACTATTCTACTGTAACTTACCATTTTGACAGCAGTTCTCCCCATGTTTCAAGAATTTTTTCTGCACATTCTTTGGACACATCACCAGATCCACTCAAGAGAGGTTCATCGTTATCTTTAATAAACAAAGCACACAAAGAAGTAACGGAGGTGGCTATACTGGTCAGACATGGGAATGCAACAGTCAAATTTAAAGACTATGGGGACCATAGGTTATGATTTCTCTACTATTTCTGCACAAATACAAATAAAAATGTTCCTATGTGGACTGGTTTTGTAACTTCTTTAATTCTCTTTTGTTTTTCATACAGGTCCATCTTATGCTAACTACAGAAAATAGCCACATTCCAACATAAACTACAAAGCAAGACCCTGTCTCAAAAAAAAAAAAAAAAAAGAAATAGCCACATAATTATCAAAAAACTAGGATGAGGGGTCCCATTTGACCCTGCCATTCCTCTGGTAGGGATATACATGAAAGGATTACAAGATTCACTATCACAGGGATGTATGTGCACCCATGTTTACAGCAGCTCAGTTTGTGATAGCTAAATCTTGGAAACACTCAAATGTCCATCAACTGGAGACTGGATAAAGAAGATGTGGGTTAAAAAAAAAAAGTATTACTCTGTCATAAAGAATAAGGTCGAGCCATTCATACTTCAATGTATGTACCTTAAGGACATACTCCTAAGTGAAATAAATAGGTCACAGGTGTGTAAATACCATTATCTTTTCTCTGGTACAAAAAACTGAAAATGTAAATGAGTTCTAGAATGTATGATAGACATTGTAAAACAGAAAATATTATAAGGGAAATGAGGGTAGGGGTAAGTAATGAGGGGAAAGAAAAAACTGATGGTAAAAAAAGGAGAAATAAAGCTTATGTATATAGGGGGCTGGGGGATTGTAGGGTGGGTAGAGGAACAGGAAAAAATGAGAAGTCATGTCATATACTGGTAAATATTCTCTATGTTGAATGTGACCATTATGTGTATATGAAATGTATCTATTTCATAATAAAAAATTTTTTTAAATTACAGAGAGAAGATAAAGCAGCTTAAGAAAGAGAACTTTCCTAAGCTGCTTTATATATGAAAATATACAGCAGTTTTATTAAATTTCAAATCACCTAATCTCCAACAAGGGGAGAGTACATAAAGGTGAGATCATTATGATACATATATGCATGCTAACATTTATGTTTACATGATAAGGAAAAATCCTACAAAAATTTAAAATATGAAGGTTAAATCTTCAGTATAACTCCATCTATGTTAAAAATAGAGAATGGACTGAAATGAACTATGCTGACATTAATAATTAATGTCTGAGTGGTGGAATTATGACTAACATTTTTCTCTGCTCTTTTATGTCTTTATAACTTTCTACATTTTCTACAAAATAGCATACATTAACTTATAATAGCACAAAAAGGTCCAAAGTCAAGCATTTAAAACTTAATTAACAAAAGTAAATTCAAGGAAGAATTTAGAAGCTATAAAATACAAAGGCAGTATAAAACTGTGACAGAACACTGGTGCTGTAACTAGTGGAAAAGCACACACTTAACATGTGCAAAGTTTTGGGTTCTATTCTGCACCCCAAAAAAAGAACAGGAATTGAGACCCAGAAAGGTATGTGTGGCAGAACAGCAACATTAATATAGGCATAAGAAGAAGAAGGAGCATAAAGCATAAGGCACAAAAAAATGGACTAACATATCTACTTAATCCTTTTCCATCAGACATTTGAGGGGTCTGAAACTTTCTGCTGTATCAGGATAAATACAGTTTCACTGGCACATGGCCAGAAATGGACTTCCTGAATCCAAAATTGCATGCAGTCTTCCAAAATCATTGTTACTAATTTATATTTCCACTAAATGGTTCTAAGTACAATAGCATTTGTTTCCATACATTTCAAATTAGGTTTTGGTTATTTTTTTAAAAGACATTTTTGGCTTAATCTACCTAAACAAAATTTGGATATTTAATCCTCTCATAACTGAATCATGAATTTGCATCCCAAGAAGCAATAATATATGAAAGCACTAATTTTTTTTTTTTTTTGAGACAGGGTCTTGCTTTTTAGTTCAGGCTGGCCCTGAGCTCACTATGTAGCCCAGGCAAGCCTCGAACTCAGCAATCCTCCTGCCTCTGCCTCCCGAGTGCTAGGATTACAGGTGTGAGCCACCACGCCCGGCATGAAAGCACTAATTTTAAAGGCTCAGATATCTGTGATAGTTATTACTAAACTTCTTTGTATTAGCTTGGACATTATCAGTTTTGAGGGGAGAATTAAAAAAAAAAGACAGTATTTGTGAGATGGCTCAAAGGAAGACAGCTTCCCTAGCTTGCCAGACTGGTTCTACTTTAACCCATTAAGTAATTTCCTACTCATTAAAATACCAATATGTCACATACAATTCTTTGGGAGAAGAAGGTATAAAAAATGTACTAGAATTTCCACCTCAAATAAATAAATTTAAGAAAAAAAAAAAGGACAGAATTTACAAGGGATGACAATTTCTTCAAAAAGACTGGAAGACCTATTTTCCAAAGTTCTGTTCTACTGTTCCAGATGCTTTCAAGAAATGTGGATAACAGTACTTTGAAATTTGGATTTAGAATCCCATCTGCCTAAGACAGTGAGCAAACACACTACATTTTAGAACACTAGTTTTGTTTTTGTTTTTGTTTTTGAGAAAAGGTCTGGCTTTGTAGTTCAGATTGGCTCTGAACTCAATACTTAGCCTAGGCTAGCCCTGAACTCACAGCAATCCTGCCTCTGCCTCCTGAGTGCTGCTGGGATTACAGGCACGAGGCACAATGCCCAGGTATGGTGGTGTGTGGTACTGGGGATCAAACTCGGGACCTTGTGCATGCCAGGCAGATGCCAGAACCACTGAGCTAAATCTGGGGCCTACTACAATGTTGGTTTTTAACAGTCAATCTTTACAATTGCTGGCTTCCTGCCAAATGTCCTATGGGTAAGAAGCCTCTCTGGAAAATTAATTTTTTTCCCCTTTTTTTGCAGGAGCAAACATTATATGACAGGTTCTCCTGACTTGTAAACTGGACAGGGGGAGAATTAGATAATGGCCCTGCTGCAATTTCCTAATGACTCTGCTGTCTTTAGCTTTTCACCATTGAAATGGATGCTAGGAGACTACTCATCCTGTCAGTATTTACTGAGCACAGACTGCATACCTGCTATTGCAGTACACACTAGAGAAACAATATGGGGCAAAAAGGGACACATCTTTTCCTTTATAGAGCTAATGTTCCACTGCTCTCTGCTCTTTCCCATGACCTATCTGTTGCCACTAATCCTTAACTCTCCTTATCTAAGGACTATCAGTAAAAGATTTCTGAACCTCCTCAAATATTTTTTTTTAACATCTCAATGCACGAGATTAGAACCAGATGTAATTACTAAAGCTGTACTTTACATTTGGGCCTACATTTCTTTGTAAGATATTCTTAAAAATCCAAAGTGCTACATGTAAGAACTTTCTGGTTTCATGAATAGACTACCATTTTCAGATTTGGGTTTTTTGTTTTTATCTCTGAGTTTAAGGAAGGAGAGCTACTCAACTTGTCCCTATTCTGCTGTCTTAACCAGTGCTAAGCTAGAGAACTGGAAAATCTCAAGATCATCAGCTACACAGCACTCAATCTCAAGCAACAGAAATAGTTTCACCTGACATGTAACACCTAACTTAAACTGGCTTTGCAGGAGGACTTTAAACTGCATGTGATAATTCAAAACAACATGTGTACTTTTTCTTCATTTCAAAGTGCTTTCTGAAAACCAAGTACAACAGATATTAAAATCTAGTGTGGATTTATAGACTTGGATTTTAACCATGACTTCCAAGTTCTACAATATTACAGGTAGTGAATTGGGCAATTTCACTTATTTGAGAATCCATTTTTTTACTTGCATGCTATAATATAATGAGGATGATAATAAATCCTACTTTTTAAGATTACTGTATTATAAGATAAGCATCTAGTAATCGGCCCTTAATATTACTAATAAGTGATCTTAAGATGATGCATTACCAGGACAATGGCAGTGATACAGAACAATGGGAAAAGGAGAGCTTATTGTGAGTTTAACAAAGGTACATATATAATCATGGATATATTTTTCTTTTAAACCAATTTACTATTTGTTCCATGTACATAACTTTGTCAATATAATATTTTTAGTCAGAAATGTTTGAAGCAGATCACTGATTACTACTGAACTTTTCTTGCCTTTCAAGTACCAGTTCAAACATTCCCCTTAATGATATTCCACAACACTCCTCACAATGAAAAATAGATTTTCTTCTATAAATTCCTGACATTTCCTGTGAAATTCACCTAAATACATGCCTCATGTGATCCCCAAATCACTATCAATCAGCCTTTTTCTCCTTAAATTCCTGGTACTAAGATGTAAAATAGAAAATTACCCTCAAATGTTTAATTTTCCGGTGTCCTACTCCTTTCAATTCTTATTTTGGTATATTGGACTGACAGATTAACTCAACAGATCCAATAAGCAAGACAAAAGTACTGGTAAATTATCAGTGTGAAAATACAGTAATATATAAATAAGTGTACAAATGTATAGTTGGTGAAAAGTTTTGAACAGAAGTCACATTTTGGCAAGTGAAACTTTCTTTAAAATGAAGCAGTTGAGATGGATACACTTAGGTAAAAGTTGTGTCAAATTGGCTCTAAAAAATGTGTTCTCACACATTTAACTCAACTGGCACTGTGCCAACCTTGCACATACAGGGGTCTGAGTTCAATGCCCGGTACCGCCCAAAAAAAAAAAAAAAGTGTTCACACACCAAACTAGCACTAAACTGTTTTTAAAAGCAATAATTATCAAATCAACTTGTTTACAAATACCTTAAAAGTCTAATGTCAATCTTTTTTTTTTGTACTGGTGATTGAACCGAGGGCCTCACACATTTTAGGCAAAATCTGTACAATGAACTACATCTGCAGTCCTTTCATTCTGAGGTAAAAGTTTCACTAAATTGCCCAGGTTGGATTTGAACTGGTGATCCTCTTGCCTCAATCTCCTAAGGCACCACATCTATTTTTTTTTTTTGAGACAGGGTCTCGCTTTGTAGTTCAGGCTGGCTGAGCTCACTATGTAGTCCAGGCAAGCCTCGAACTCAGCAATCCTCCTGTCTCTGCCTCCCAAGGGCTGGGATTACAGGCGTGCACCACCACGCCCGGCACACCACATCTATTTTAATGTTAACTGTTTTTAAATCTCCTACAGTTCAGTGCATAAATAGGAGATTCTCTTAAGTACTGACTGGGTGAACTCAAAAAACTGTATTATATTAATCCCTTGATAAATTTTTAATAGCATAGTCCTCAACCCCAAAATATAAATTAAGCTTGTCCTACAATTTACCTTCCTCTTCATCATCTTCTGGAGGAGAAGGAATCATTGAACTCTGAGATCCAGACTGTGGTAGGCGAACTGCAGGACTGGCTGTAGTTTTCCTCCTCTCTCTCTCTGATTCACTTTCCAAGCATACAACTTCATATAAAGTGTCAGTATTATTCTTTCTCTCCTTCTGCTTTATCTTGAGGATAAAAAATATTATTTATTATGCAGTAAAATAAGGTTCTAATTAAGTACTAAAAAAATTTCATACAGATGTGATAATAAACGATTGTTGATTTTTTTTTTTTTTCTTTTTGGAGACAGGGTCTCGCTTTGTAGTTCAGGCTGACCCTGAGCTCACTATGTAGCCCAGGCAAGCCGCCGCGAACTCAGCAATCCTCCTGTCTCTGCCTCCCGAGTGCTGGGATGACAGGCGTGAGCCACCACGTCCAGCATTACGATTGTTGAATTTTGATACTAAATGCAACCTTTTCTAAACAGAAAGGCCTATGTTTAGATTTAAAATCTCTTAGGAAAATAGACCATTTAGCACTGCTACAATTTTACTTGTCATCAAACTGCATCATCAGTTATTCAACTACCAGCTTAGTGTGAACCATGTTCTTCATCTTCAGTTAAAATGTCCTCCGAAATTTCCTGTATAAAACTATACATCAAAAGTTTCTAAACTATGTTAAGACTTCAAGTTTAAACTAAAGCTTAGCCACTTTCTTTTATTCCTTTGCTTAGCTTAGAAATATTTTTCAGCTGTAAACTACAATATTGAGTGTGGTTGGGTGAAGGAGTGACAAAAAAGATACCAAAAAACCACATTTTTATATCTCCAGCTGATTTGTATTTCGAGGCAAATATGTAACAGTTTATTTTTACCTAAATTATCTGAAATACAGTAAAATTCTTAGCATGGCCAGTTTAGGAGAAGAAAAATAGCAAAGTGAAATACAGAGCCAGCACAGTTTGTATATAAAGTACCACATACTAAACATCTTATTCTATGTGAGCCAGCAGTCTCTTGCAATCACATACCTCTGCCATTAGAATGCAAAAGCAGCTATGGATGATGAATAAATTGAGTGAATGTGATCAAATTCCAATAAAACTGTATTTGGAGGGCCAGAGACTTGGCTCAGTGGTTCTGGAGCCTGCCTAGCAAGCACAAGGTCCTGAGTTAGATGCCTGGTAACTACATACAAGACCAGGCATGGTGACTCATGCCCACCAGCAATCATTACCACATACCACAATGGCAGGCGTTATTCACGAAACTTACTGGCAGAGAAGTCAACCCAGAGACTATCCTTTGCCAACTGTGGCTTATATCTAAGATTTACTTATTTTCTACACAAATAACTCTTTTTGACTTGGCTAACTCTTCATAAAGTGCTCAGACTCTTTGAGAATACACATTAACCTGCAGGACAAAATGTCCTTCTGTCCAATATAAGATAAGTCAAAACTTACATATAGGATATTAACTAGTTTTACTTTTGATGTAGGAATCTTAAATTCTAGTACTTTTTCTTCTTTTAAAAAAAAGCATCTTATAATTCCGAGTTCATCAAATATTTACAACTAGTTTTATTTTGTTTTGTTTTTGAGACAGTGTCTCACTTTGTAGTTCAGGCTGGCTCTGAGCTCACTATGTAGCCCAGGCAGGCTTTAAACTCAGCAATGCCCCTGTCTCTGCCTCCTGAGTGCTGGGTTTACAGGTGTGAGCCACTATGGCCAGCATTGTGGTGTGTGTTACCGGGGATCGAACTCAGGATCTTGAGCTTGCCAGGCAGACACCAGAACTACTGAGCTAAATCCCCGGCCCTTCAACTAGTTTTTTTTTTTTTTTTCTTTTTGAGACAGGGTCTTGCTTTTGTAGTTCAGGCTGGCTCTGAGCTCACTATGTAGTCCAGGCAAGCCTCGAACTCAGCAATCCTCCTGTCTCTGCCTCCCGAGTGCTGGGATTACACGTGTGAGCCACCACCCCCGGCCCTACAACTAGTTTTTATCACCTTTATGGTCCAACTTAATTAAAAATCATCTAAACATGTTGGCTTTGAATTTTTTTATTTTTTTGAGACAGGGTCTCACTTTGTAGTTCAGGCTGGCCCTGAGTTCACTATGTAGCCCAGGCAAGCTGCCGTGAACTCAGCAATCCTCCTGTCTCTGCCTCCTAAATGCTGGGATTACAGGCATGAGCCACCACGCCCGGCACTGTGGTATGTGCTATTGATTGCTGGTGGACGTGAGTCACCATGCCCAGCATTCTATGTGGTTACCGGGATTGAACCCAGGACCTTGTGCTTGCGAGGCAGGCGCCAGAACCACCGAGCTAAATCTCTGGCCTGGCTCTGAATTTTAATAATTATTATTTTTAACTATCAAAATTATATTCTACTTCAGTACTCTAGTTCACTGATTCTGCCTGGTGCCACCTTTCACGTGCAAGATCCCAAATTCAATCACCAGTACCAAAACACACACACAAAAAGTTAAAAATTATACTTTAGGACCAGAGATTTAGCTCAGTGGTTCCAGCGCCTGCCTTGCAAGCGCAAGGTCCTGAGTTCAATCCCGGTAACCACATAGAATGCTGGGAGTGGTGACTCACGCCCATCAGCAATCAATACCACATACCACAGTGCCAGGTGTAATGGCTCACGCCTGTAATCCCAGCATTTGGGAGGCAGAGACAGGAGGATTGCTGAGTTTGAGGCTTGCCGGGGCTCCATAGTGAGCTCAGGGCCAGCCTGAACTACAAAGCGAGACCCTGTCTCAAAAAAAAAAAAAGAATTATACTTTAGCTAATCATATGGTGTACACCTGTAATTCCAGCACTCAGGAGGCTAAGGCTGGAGAAATGCTGAGAAGTTCAAGGTCTGTCTGGGCTGCAGCCTGAGATCAAGACCAGCTTCAACTACATGGCAAGACCCTGTCTCAGTAAACCAAAACTAAGTAAATAAATAAAATAAAAATTATACTTTGATGAATAACAGGACTTAAATATTTTTGGTTATAAATCACTTTGAAACATCATTTCCTACCTGAAACAGTTCAAAGATTAGCAACGGCTCTCTACACATGAAAATATTTATCCCAGATTATGTAAATGAAGTAACCAATACATTTCACCTAGAAACTTCCATGAATCATACTCAACAAACTGTATGCCTTGTGAAGTCAGATGAACAGAGTCAAGAATGGGACCAAACTTGTAAGTCAAGAACTTCAGCTATTAAAAAAAGTATTCAATGCTGAAGCTGGGTAATAGGACACTAGATTCATTAAACTAGCTTTTAACTTCTATGTTTAAGTTTTTTTTTTTTTTTTTTTTGACAGGGTCTCGCTTTGTAGTTCAGGCTAGCTCTGAGCTCACTATGTAGCCCAGGCAAGCCTCGAATTCAGCAATCCTCCTGTCTCTGCCTCCCGAGTGCTGGGATGACAGGCGCAAGCCACCACGCCCGACTATGTTTAAGTTTTTGATAGTAAAATATTTTAGCTGAGCATGGTGGTACATGCCATAATTTCTCAGGTGGCTGAGACAGGAAGACTTTGAATATGACACCAATTTGAGAGGCGCATACAATATCTGCCAAAAAAAAATATACATCAGCAGGCAGGAGATTCAGCTCAGTGGTTCTGGAGCCTGTCAAGCAAGCACAAGGTCCCTAGTTCAATCCCTATTAACCACATACAACAATACTGGGCATGGTAGCTCACACCCACTATCAATCAGTACCATATACCACAATGCCAGGCGTGGTTGCTCATGCCTGTAATCCCAGCACTCAAGAGGCAGAGGCAGGAGGATTGCTGAGTTTGAAGCTTGCCTGGGCTACATAGTGAGCTCAGGGCCAGCCTGAACTACAAAGCAAAACTTTGTCTCAAAAACAAAACAAAACAAACAAACAAAAAAACCCATCAGGAAAAGAAAACTTGTATAAGTATTTTAATACTAAACTTATTACGACATTAATACAAATTATCTTGAGCATCTACAATCATAAGAGGTTCTCTAAGTAGTGGCCATCAGCTTCCAGATATTAGTATGGCAAACTTAAGTATGTATACATTTTTTCTTTTCTTTTGAGACAGGGTCTCGCTTTGTAGTTCAGGCTGGCTCTGAGCTCACCATGTTGTCCAGGCAAGCCTCGAACTCAGCAATCCTCCTGTCTCTGCCTCCTGAGTGCTGGGACCACAGGCGTGAGCCACCACTCCCGGCACTGTGGCATGTGGCATTGATTGCTGGTGGGCATGAGTCTCCACACCCAGCATTGTATGTGGTTACCAGGGATTGAATTCAGGACCTTGCGCTTGCGAGGCAGGCGCTGGAACCACTGAGCTAACCCTCTGGCCCTGTATACATTTTTTTGCAGACTCTTTCTATACATCTATATATTAATGTGTATACTTATACAGATCTAAGTTTTATATAGTGAGACCCAATCTCTAAAAACTTATTTATAGAGGACTTAAATGTGTAACTTCCCATTTTTGCTAGCATATCATATATAAATTACATATATATAAAATTACAATATAAAACAATCTGATAAAGACAAAAGACATGTGGAAAAAATAAAGACAACCTGTATTTCTGGATAACTTCTAACAAAAATATTAATGATTTTTTTTCCAGCGCTGGACAAGCTGGTGCTAAAGTTTATATAAAATAATAAACAAGAATTCTTTTAGATATAGGTCAGTGGCACCGTGTGTGCCTGCGTGGCAAGCACAAGGTTCTAAGTTCGAACCCCAGGACCATAAAAAACCAAACCAAAACAATCCGTGAATATTCAGAAAGCTAACAAAAATATAAGCATTTTATGAGGGAAGGTAGTCTTACCAGAAATTAAAACATATTATAGTCTTTATAGTAATGAGTGTGTTACTAATGTAAGACCAAATGAACAGAATATAAAATCAGAAAAATGTACAAATGCACACGAAAATTTGATACAAGAAAATAATACTATTTCAAATCACTGAGCAGAAAGTTATAATCTTTGATCAACTGTGCTAAGATAGGTGAATGGCCACCCAGAAAAAGATTAAGTGAAATCTACAGTTTATACTAATGGCCAGAGTAACCAGAATAAAATACAAATAAGAGATCTTAGAGTAGTAAAATGAAAGCATATATGTAATCAAAGAAAAATATATAAACTCTTTAACTTGAAAGTTAGGAAGGCCTTTCTAATTTTGATCCCAAATTCAGAAACTTCAAAGAAAAAACCGATAAACTGAAGGTCATAAGAAACTGCATAGCATGCCCAAAAGAATCAAGATATAAATAAGATATCAAAATGGGAAACGTGTATCTTATGTCTTGAATATGTAAAGAACTTACAAAAATCAAAGAAAAATGAGCAAAAGATATGAAGAGGAAACACAGAAAAGTACAGTCACCTTTAAACATGAAAATCTTTGTTTTAATAAAGGATAAAATAAAACTACCTTTGGTTACCATAGTCTCACCTTTCCAAATCCTTAAGTTTGACAACATTCTTGACAAGGATATGAAGAAACCGGCACTATCACACTCAACTAATTCTTATGGTTACAACTTCTATGGAGGGGATTTGGCAAGTTTAAAAAAATTAAATGTGCATTTACCTCATGTGCAAGGAATTATACTTTTTAGAAGAAATTAAGATGCACTTTAATAAAACAGTAAAAGCACACGGTGTCACACCACAGTATCATTTAAAATAGCAAATCACTGGTTTTTCCAGTTTATGTGGCTATCAACAGGACCAATGAGGGAAATCTTTATGTAATGATACAGAATGATCTCCAAGATACACTAAAAAGGTTCAGAAAAAAAATGTTAATTTTTACTTACAGTTAAAAAGACAGGGATATTTCACTATCTTAATAAAAAGATAAACCCAAAAAAACACCCCACCAGTAATTGCTACTTTGGGGGCTGAGATAAGGAGTCAGAAACAGAAGAAAGATTTTTTAACCATATAAGTATTTTACATGGTCATAAAATAAATCAAAGCTAGGGATTTAGCTCAGCAGCATCTAGCTTACCTTGCAAACACAAGGGTTTGAGTTTGAATCCCAGTACCACAAAACAAGCAAATAAATAAATTAATTAATTAATTAAAAAGAAAAACAGGGCCAGAGATTTAGCTCAGTGGTTCTGGCATCTGCCTCTAAGTGCAAGGTCCCTGGTTTGATCCGGGGTAACCACATACAATAATACTGGGCATATTGGCTCATGCCCACCAGCAGCTCATGCCTGTAATCCCTGCACACCTGAGGCAGAGGCAGGAGAATTGCTGAACTTGAGGCTTGCCTGGGCTACAAAGTGAGTTCAGTGCCAGCCTGAACTACAAAGCAAGACCCTGTCTCAAAAAAAAAAAAATCATTACTCAAGCCTCCACATTGGAAACAAACCTATCTACATTAACAAAGGATAACAGTAACACAGTGATAATTATTCTGGCCTAGGGCTGTAACTCAGTTGTAGAGTATTTGCCTACTATCTCAAGGACCTACCAGGGTTTGATCCCCAGTATCACCGAAAGAAAAAAAATTCCAAGTACCAGTTTTTTATTTTTACTGAGACACACTCAAAGGACAGAAAGAAGTTCCACAAAGTCTTAAGTTTCACTCAACAGCTTTACTTGCAATACTGATATTTTTAATTCTTTGTAAAAGAAAATTAAATATCAGTTACTATAATTAAGATGTTCAGTAGAGATAAGTACACATATAAATTTTAAAAACCCTGTAACATTTAATTATTATTGACTACATGTGAATGAACTCAACTGAGTCAAGTATCATCAATGAATATTAACATCATTGGCTAAAACTTGGTGAGTAATAGGATGTGGCCCTTATTAGTGTCATTTTCAATCTCAGCTACGTGCCATCAACTGTCGTTTGGAAATACTGAACGGAAATTTTAGAAATAAACAACTCATCAGTTTTAAATTATACACAGTTTTGAATACATAATGAAATCCTGTGCTATCTCACTCCTACCAAAAAATGAATCTTCCTTCCCCTTGTCCTGTGTGTTCATGCTGTATAGACTACCTTCCATTAGTTGGTTAGTAGCCAGGTTTCATTGATTTTTCCCCAGGTCAAATGTCATAGTATTGCAGTACTTGTGTTCAAAATACATTTATTTCTTAAAATAATGGTCCTAACAAACAAGACTAGTTATGCTGACAGTTTCAATATGCCAAGGAAAAGCCACAAAGTGCTTCCTTTAAGTAAAAAGTAGTTCTCAACTTTATAAAGAAAGCAAACAAACTGAATGCCAAGGCTGCTAAGATCAATATAAAATTTTCTTCTATTGATCAAATTGTGAAGGAAAAATAAATCTGCACTGTTTTTTTCTTTGTACTTCCAACTGCAAAAGTTGCAGCCACAATGTAGGATAGGTATTTAGCTAAGAAAGGAATTAAATTTTGTCTGTACAGGAAAAAAAAATATAGTGTATATATATAAGGTTTAATACTATCCACAGTTTTAGGCACCTACTGGGGATCTTGAACATATCCTCCAGGGATAGAGAGTAGTACATTTGGAAGTTATCTAAGTATCATCCAAAAAACTTGCTAAATTCCTTGCAAGGAAAAAATGGAGTAATCATCACCTAAACCAACTGATCACACTTTCCATCAGAAACAGTCAAACAACCTGATATTATATTCCTCCTGGTTTAGCAATGGGGGGGTTTAGTGCATACACATTTTAATGTTTTCATTTTTTTTTTTTTTTTTGGAGACAGGGTCTCGCTTTGTAGTTCAGGCTGGCCCTGAGCTCACTATGGTGCCCAGGCAAGCCGCCATGAACTCAGCAATCCTCCTGTCTCTGCCTCCTGAGTGCTGGGATTACAGGCGTGAGCCACCATGCCCAGCACTGTGGTATGCGGTGTTGACTGTTGGTGGGGGTGAGTCTCCATGCCCAGCATTATATGTGGTTACCAGGGATCGAACTCAGGACCTTGAGCTTGTGAGGCAGGCGCTGGAAACACTGAGCTAACCCTCCGGCCCTGTTTTCATTTTCTTAATCTTGAGAGGTTAGTGCATGTCAGCATGCACATGTGTATAAGTACATACATCATACAACACACACACACACAAATGAGGATAATAGGCCCTAGTTATACTAATTACTTAAATCTTATAAAAGATTTTAAGTCTCCTACAATTTGACAACAAAAATTCTATAATTCTATGGTTCCAAAAATATTTACTTGATCTTCTGTTCATCTGTGTCACTGGGGGTGGTGGCACATGCCTGGCTGCATGGTGAGTTCAAAAACGGGTTGAACTATATAGTGAGATGGAGAGAGAGAGAGAAGAGGAAGGGAACAAACTTAGTCTTTAGATAATTTTGTTTCTCTTTCAGTAAATAGCATCTGAAGATTTAAACCCAAGAAGCATTCTTTCTTCACTAATTTTAAGTTTCTTCTCTAGTATGCCATCTTTTTTTAAATTTTTTTGCTTTTTGAGACAGGGTCTCGCTTTGTAGTTCAGGCTGGCCCTGAGCTCACTATGGTGTCCAGGCAAGCTGCCACGAACTCAGCAGTCCTCCTGCCTCTGCCTCCCGAGTGCTGGGATTACAGGCATGAGCCACCACGTCCGGCATTGTAGTATGCGGTGTTGATTGTTGGTGGGCGTGTCTCCACGCCCAGCATTATATGTGGTTACCGGGGATCGAACTCAGGACCTTGCGCTTGCGAGGCAGGTGCCGGAACCACTGAGCTAACCCTCCAGCCCTCTAATACGCCATCTTAATATAACAATCCCAGGGATGGGTAGGTTTCTAGGCCTGAAAGACATTGCTGAGTCACCAGATAATTTTAGCAAAAGGAAAAAGAATCAATTTTTAAATATATATTTAAAATATTTTTCCTGTAATTCATTCCCAAGCTGATAGCAAAAACAGAAACATTATATATTTTAAAAATTTTCCTTTCCAATCTGATGAGAACTGAAAGGGGTTAAAATTTTAAACTGTGCCTAAAAATCTTTCAAGAACAAAAGTAGCATGTTTCTATAGCTAAGAATCTTGGGTGAAGAACTTAGAAGTCTTAGATATGTATCTTGTTCATCCCATAAATACATCTTTAGATATCACCATTCATGAAATAAGAATACAATTCATACTCACCGTGGATCACTAAGATCACTGTGAAAGTTACATAGGACAGGAAATCAAGTGAGTAGTTGGGCCACACACAGCAGGACCTCAATTAGTTGAAAAATACTACTGTTTAACATTAATGTAAAAGTGAGGCATAGTTTATTAAGTTACAAGGAGGTGAGATTAATAGTGTTATATGATAGTAAAAAGTTGTTTAAATTCTGCACTCTACCTCTCTCACTTCTCACTTATCCACCCATCCACATACACACCCAGAGACTTATCCAAATAAGGAGAAAAATAAAGATGATTATCAGGAATTTCTTGCTTTCCTCAGCTCTGAGATACATAGTTCTGGGATTTTTTCACACAATATATTGAGAATTTAGAATATGTTTACTTTGTAAGTTTAATAAAAGAGTATAAAATGGTATACTGACCTACATTTCAAGCATGCTTCTGACCAGTTTACTCCATCAAGTCTTTTTGTAGACCATCAAAAAAGTTAAGTAAAAAGTGCTAGAATATGGGCCAGGGATTTAGCTCAATGGCACTGCTCATATCTCACAAGCACAAGGTCCTGACTTTGACTCCCAGTTTAGGAAAACAAAAGGGTTAGAATAATATACTATATTAGAATATTTGCAAGCCTTGCATGGAATTAAAATTAATGTCCTTTTTTTTTATTTTTTTGAGACAGGGTCTTGCTTTGTAGTTCAGGTTGGCCCTGCGCTCACTATGTAGCCCAGGCAAGCTTTGAACTCAGCAATCCTCCTGCCTCTGCCTCTTGACTGCTGGGATAACAGGCTTGAGCCACCATGCCCAGCATTGTGGTATGTGGTACCTTAATGTATTTCTATAAAAAGACAACATTCTAGTTTTAATTAACAAAGTAACTTCCTTATAAACTCATGTAGTTTTGAAACCAAGGCTGTTTAGTACTAGAACTAAAGGGAAATGGCAAGCTCAGGGAGTTTTATTTATATTCACTAAACCAATTAAAAATAATGTTTTCCCATATATATTTGTACTGAAAATATTACATAAATAAATTCTTTTTACTATCTCTTACTCTATAAACTTTGAGTTATTTCTTTTTACTTCTTAAACTGTAGTGATGCTTATAAATTGGTTTAATTAATTAAGTATTCTCCTCTTAGAGCTGTCTTCCATCTAAATAACCAAAGCTCCAGGCAATAGGGAGGCTGAGGCAGAAGTCTAAGACCAGGCTGGGATACATACCAAGTTCAAAACTCACCTAGACCACATAGAAGCACAATGTAATAGTTTTTCATTTGATGTCACAACACATAGTAAGACAGATTCTATTATTAGTGGCAATTTATACTTGAGTAAAATAAGACTCAGAAGGAACTTTCAGTAAGACATAAAGCTAGTCCTTAGTAGTATTCATGTATTCTAATTCCAAACCCAAGTTTTACCTGATGAATATAACTAAACCTCTGTCCCCATGGAGACTCAGGTATACTTTCTCTTAAGACAATAGTGTAAAGAAATCCTTATTCTTGCTCTGCTTGTTTCCTTTATCTGCATATACCCAACAGGGCTAATCTGGATGTATTAAAACTCTATACTTTGATAGCTATGGAAAAATACATTCAAGTAAGTCTACATACACTAATTATGTAAAATGTTGCATATAAATAAGTTCAATTCAATAAATGTTGAGAAATATTATGTTCTAATTGCTTGGGATAAATCAGTGAACAAAACAGACTAAGAATCTTGCCTTAGCAGAGGATTATACTTTGGGAAACAGATAATTATATGAAAGTAAGTACCTTATGAGATAAACCATGAAAAAGTGAACATTGGTTTAAGAATATATTATTATTGGGCCGGAGGGTTAGCTCAGTGGTTCCAGCGCCTGCCTCACAAGCGCAAGGACCTGAGTTCAATCCCCGGTAACCACACATAATGCTGGGTGTGAAGACACGCCCACCAATAATCAACACCGCATACCACAATGCCGGACATGGTGGCTCACGCCTGTCATCCCAGCACTCGGGAGGCAGAGACAGGAGGATTGCTGAGTTCGCGGCGGCTTGCCTGGGCACCATAGTGAGCTCAGGGCCAGCCTGAACTACAAAGCGAGACCCTGTCTCAAAAAGCAAAAAAAAAAAAAAAAAAAAAAAAATTATTATTTAGAAGTACAGGAAATTAGTGGTACTAGTGGAAGAGTAAGCCAAAGGCAGTAGTAAGTGGAGCAATAAGAGTGAAGAACTAAACTGAGGGCTGGGAATTTAACTTAATGGTACCTACCGTACCTGGCAAACATAAGGTCTTGAGTTCAATTCCCAGAATAAAAAAAAAACAAAGAGAAAATAACTTGAAAGCCATTCTGACACACATAATCCTAGCACTCAGGCTGCTGAGGCAAGAGGACTGTGAGTTTGAAACCAGCCTGGGATACAAGTTTAAGACTCATCTAGACCACATAGAAGGTACTCTCTCAAGACAAAAACAAAAAGCCAAGATCAAAGATGGTAAGAAGGAAAAGTATCCTTAGCAGAAAGAACAATCAGTCTCTAAAAGTACAGTGAGAGCAGAGTGAGCACTCAAGAGGAAGAGGGAGAAAGAAATCTGTTTACAATACAAGAGGCAGCAAATCTGGTAAATCACCTTAAGAATTTTGGCTTTTAATTAATGATTCAGCACTAAAAGTTTTTGGGCATAAAAATGAAGTGATCTGACCTATAGCTGCTATACTGTGAACAGATCAAGGGGACCAAGATAAACTGGATGGACAGTCACACATTTGTAGTTATAGCATTTATAGGAAGACCACAAATTCAAGCCCAGCCTGGGCTGGATAATTTAGTAACTTAGTAAGACTTCACTTAAAAAAAGAGGAAAAGAAAAAGAAATTTGGGGATGTAGTTTAGTGCAAAGGCCCGGGGTTCATATTCTAGTACCACAAGTGGAAGCTGGTAGAATCAGACACAGAGATGTAAGAGCCTGTTAGGAAAATCCAGGCAAAAAAGATAATTCAGATGAAGAGGAACACAATCTAGATAGTAAGAAGCAGTCAGACTTTGGATATGATTTAAAAATAAGCTGAATTTCCCAATACATTGAATATAGAGTGTAAGAATTAAAGAGTAAATACTGATACTAAGCAACTATTACAGGATATCCAAGAATTAGGATACTAGACAGGGTGGAGGATTTAGCTCAGTGGTTCTGGCTCTGCCTTGCTAGCGCAAAGTCCCAAGTTCGATCCCTAGTATGACACACCACAATACCAGGCCTGATGGCTCACACCTGTAATCCCAGCACTCAGGAGGCAGAGGAGGGAGGACTGCTGAGTTCAAGGCTTGCCTGGGCTACATAGTGAGCTCAGGACCAGCCTGAACTACAAAGAGAGACCTGTCTCAAAAAAATAAGAGGGCTGGGATTTAGCTCAAGTGGTACTGTGCAACCTTGGATGTACGAGGGCCCAAGTTTGATCCCTGGTACCACAAAAAAAAAAAAAGTTAAAAAAAAAAGATACTAAAGACAGGTAAATACAGCTTTTCACGTTTAGAAATAATGCATACTGTTTTTGACAGGTTAAGTTTGAAATGTCCTGAAAGCAAGTAAGGAAGGGGTATGTAAGAAGAAATGAGGATTCAGATTAGCAATTAAGTCACTGGAGACCTTGAATTCCAAGGAGTTTTCTTACAAAGGAAAAATGGAGGACCGAGGGGCTGAGCTGAGTTCAGTGGTAGAGCACTCGCCTAGCATGTATGAAGCCCTGAGTTCCATCACTAGCATTACAAAAAGGCATGTGTGTTGGGGGTGTAAGTGGTGGGACAACTGAGAGCCAACAAAAGCTAAAACATAAAATAGAAATTTCAACTACTATCCTCTCCAGGAAAGATGACTTTCACAAAGTTAATCACCAGATTTAAAAAACAAATACAACCCAGAAAACCCTTTTAAGAATGGTGAAATAAACCTGTACCTGTAATTACCAAATCAACATAATTTGAGTCTTTACAATATATTAAAATATTATCTAAATTTACAAGATAGACATAGAAACAGGAAAATGTTACCAATAAAAGACTTATGTAGCAACAGTACAATGATGCTTGAAGATTAAAAAAAAAACAAAAATAAAAACAAGAGCCAGGTGTGGTGGCTCATGCCTGTAATCCCAGCACTCAGGAGGCAGAGGCAGGAGGATTGCTGAGTTCGAGGCTTGCCTGGGCTACATAGCGAGCTCAGGGGCAGCCTGAACTACAAAGCGAGACCCTGTCTCAAAAAAAAACAAAAAACAAGAATAACTCACAAGGGAACAAATGGTAAGTCTCAAGAGGAAAGAAAATATTTTTAAGAAAGAAAAGAACTGCATGGACATTCTGGAAATTAAATGATAAGACCTAAAACTTTCTGAAAAATTTATTCAGTGCCTATAATAAGAGGTTGGGGATGACAAAATAGTCAGTGACCTTTAAGACATTAATAGAAAGAATCTGATCTAGGAAAAAACATTTTAAAAAACCAGACAAGTGGATTTGTGGGAAAATTAAAAATATCTAAAATATGTGTAACTGAAATACTACAAGAAAAGAGGAGGGACTGGAAAAAATAATGGAAGAATTAATGAGCAAAAATTTCCCAATTTTGTTTTTCAAAAGTTTGAAATTGAATGCTGGGTATGGTGGCTTACGCCTATTAATCCCAGCACTCAGGAGGCAGAGGCAGGAGGACTGCTGAGTTCCAGGTTTGCCTGGGCTACACAGTGAGCTCAAGACCACCTTGAACTACAAAGTGAAAGCCTATCTCAAAAAAAAAAAAAAAGTGTGAAATTGAAGAAGCCCAGCAAATCCAAGCAGATAAACTGAGAGAACTCATTCTCAGGCTTATCATAGCTAAATGTACAAAAACCAAAGAGGAAAAAAGAATAAATTAAAAAGAGAAAAACGACATAGCAAGAAGAACAATAATATAAGTGTATGCTGACTTTTCACTAAAGGAAGCCAAAGGACTACAGATTGTCACCTCTTTTTTTTTCTGGTACAAGGAATTGAACTCAGGGCCTTATGCTTGCTAGGCAGGTGCTGTGCCACTGAGCTACATCCATAGCCCTGGATTGACCTCTGTAAAGGGCTGAGAGAAAAAAAGAATCTAGAATTGTATATCCAGGGAAAATACACTAGTAGAATGAAGTGAAATAATGACACTTCAGATATAAAGACATCAAAGACAATGTCTTTGGGAGATCTGAACTAAATGACACCAAATGGAAACCTAGATCTTTAGAAGAAAGTGAGCTGCAACAAAAAAATTTAGTACCTGCTTCAGTTTCAAAAAGAAATTTTCAGTAGTACTACGTTTGCTGAAGGGCCAGAATAATCTTTCATTAGGTGAGCAAACTCGAACTTTTGTTTCTAGGAGGAAACGAACAGGCTCCTGTACCTCTGTTATTACCAAATCAACAGCTGTGGTCATAAACAGCACTTTATCTAGAGAGAAAGGAGAAAGAAACAAAAAGATGGAAATACATTTGTTCATGTAATTAATATATAAGAAAGTACTTCCATTTCAAATTTTCAAGATATCTTAAGGCCAACTATCCGTTAAATTAAACATCTAGAATAATTAGACACTTTTTTTTTCCTGTAATGAGAATTCATTTTTGGGGTAGACTCCCACAAGTGGAATTAGTAAGTGACAGCTGTATACACACGGAAGTTTAAGAAATGTACTAGTATTATTTTGCAAAAGTATCAGATAGTTCTTTATTACCTTCACTAACAACAGAAATTCTCAACTTTTAAATTTGGCTAGTAATACACATTAGAACTCTTTCTCTCCTATATCCATTTATCTAAATTGCCATCAATGACAAGACAACGTAAAGGGGAAATAATGTTCAATAAGAGGAATTTATTGAGCAAATTACATTTTCAGTATAGAACATTATGCTGTTACTAAAGGTCATTCAAGAAGAGTATGAAATACCTTGGAAAAGATTTTTGCATATAGTATCTGAGAAGCTATAAAAAAACTGGTAAATCTCTTTGGGCAGGTGGGGCTAAG
The DNA here is from genome assembly GCA_004025085.1 of Thryonomys swinderianus. NCBI lineage: Eukaryota > Metazoa > Chordata > Mammalia > Rodentia > Thryonomyidae > Thryonomys > Thryonomys swinderianus. The sequence continues at coordinate 11,266 of PVIC010012884.1, read as the reverse complement.
TCATAAACTTTTCTCTATATATTTTGAATTTTTAGATGTGTGGGTTATCTCCACAAAAACAATTAAGATTTAAATTATGTAAATAAAAAAGTTCGTAAGTACGTAAGAAAAAGGAGAAGGGAAGAGAAAAACAAAAAAAATACATAGTGGAAAAAAATAATATTTCATTTATAAATTGAATTTAATGATAAATTTAATAATTACTCAAATTCTTTGTTTCACCAGAATTAGGTAAATACTGAAGATTGGTCAAGCAAGTGGTCTAAGGCTGGGGTATGTTCTTGTAATTAAGGTTTAGTTCATGGTAGTAATCTGTATCACCTTTAGGAGTTTCTTCATTTACAACTTGAAAATGTGGGGATTTTGGATTCCAGCTTCCAGTAATAACATAAGACTTTCCATCTGAACTTTTGCCCATAGACTCCTAAGGAAAGAGTAAAAATAAACTTTAATGAGAGGCAGGAACAGCTAAGCTCTGTTTTGTTGCTTTTGAAAAACAGGAGATGAAAATATATATGAGAAACAGCATCAGATTTTTTGTGTGTGCGTGGCACTGGAGATTGAACTTGGTGGACCCTTATACTTCCAAGGTAGGCACAGTACCTACCACTTGAGCTAAGTACCCACTCCTAGACCAGATTTTGGGTTTTTTTTGTGAGACAGGGTCTCGGTTTGTAGTTCAGGCTGACTCACTATGTAGCCGAAGCAAGTCTCAAACTCACAAGTCTCAATCTTCCTGCCTCTGCCTCCCAAGTACTGGGATTACAGGTGTGAGCCACCATACCCAGTATCATGGTATGTGGTACTGGGGATCAAACTCAGGACCTTGAGCTTGCAAGGCAGACCCTGGAACCACTGAGCTAAACCTCCAGCCCCAGATTTTTTTAAAAGTAGAAATGTGTGGGGGGGAGATTTACCTGAGTGGTCCCGGTACCTGCCTCCTGATCCCTGGTAACCACATACAACAATACCAGGCATGGTGACTCACACCCACTGCCCACCAGCAATCAGTACCACATACTACAATGCTGGGCGTGGTGGGTCAGGCCTGTAATCCCAGCACTCTGGAGGCAGAGGCAGGAGGTTTGCCGAGTTCAAGGCTTGCCTGGGCTACATAGTAAATTCAAGGTCAGCCTGAACTACAAAAGCAAGAGCCTGTCTCAAAAACAACAAGAACAACAAAAATGTAGAAATGTGTGTGAATGATTACAATTAAGATTAAAGATGTGTTGCCGGGCTTGGTGGCTCAAGCCTGTAATCCCAGCACTCAGGAGGCAGAGGCAGGAGGATTGCTGAGTTCAAGGCTTGCCTAGGCTACATAGTGAGCTCAGAGCCAGCCTGAACTACAAAGCGAGACCCTGTCTCAAAAAAAAAAAAAAATTAAAGATATGTTAGTTACTTACACATTTATTCCTAAAAAGTTATATGTAAAGTAAATATTTACAAATCATATCAAATTGAACAAATACAGAAATTCACTGCTTTAATCTATGTTGAATTCTTCTGTCAAGTGAGTAATCATCATGCAGTTTATAGTTTTCAAATTATTATTTATAGCAATTCTAATACCTCTTGCTACCTATAAAGCACATGACAGTTTACAAAGATTATTCTAATAAAAATTTTTTAATTCTCACATCAATCTACCCGAGAGACAAGAATGATTACCATTACAAATTCAAGAAATTAAGACTCAGATTGGATATACCATGTCAGGAATAAGGATAGTACCTTATCTTTGTATATATTTTTTATGGCTTAATAGAACACCTTCCTAAACATACTTTAACATTTCCTAAGTAAATAGTATATCTACTTATGAGAATAAAAAGAAGATCTTACCAAATCTAACAAATGCATATCACTATTCCGTACATCTTTTCCTGGGCTAAGGAGAAGACCAAAACACCTGTAAAAAAAGAACTATAGTAAATTTGGAAAAAAAGGTAACATGTATAAAATGTTTAAGTTAATTTGTAAACATTTCACGAATGGAAGAAAGGAAACAGCAATAAATTAGAGATGTCAAAATTATGTTATTACTTTAACTGAGCTAAAACGCCTCTTATTACAACATAATTAAGATTAACATGTTAGCTAAAGATGTACAATAGGTATTTCAAAAGTAATGAAATGAACAGAACTCCCTAGACAAAAAGTACTTTGCAAATATATTTTAATACAGTATGTAATAGCTCCATTAGATTGATTAAAAATTAAAATTTGTGTTCAAGCTAAACTTAATAAAAATGCTTACCTTTCAATGGCAAGTTCTTTATTAGTTGTTTGTTGCACATAAATGACAATCTTCTTATCAATTCCTTGGCGTAGTTTAAAGCATTGTCTATCCTTATCTTTCGGGACAGCACTATAAACCAACATGTTTCATTAATTTTGTAAATTTTTCTTCCCACATACTAAACAATGTATTAAAGAAAGACTTTGAATCTTTGATTCTATGCCTGGGTTTTAAATAATAGCAAAAAATAAAAAATCATCTGCTTCTTGATGTAGAGATGTATCTTCACTGTAGATAATCCACTAAGTTATATATAAAAGCTATTCTTATACCTCCTAAAATGTGGCTTTAATTATTTTTTTCTTTGTTGCTGTAGAAATTTGATAGGAAGAAGTATACGACATGGCATCTGGTATCCAGCAATAAAAAAAAAGTGATTTTCTTTCTTTTAAATATGATCATTGGTTTTTTGTTTTCTTTTGTTTTGCTTGTTTTTCAGACAGGGCCTCACTATGTAATTCAGGCTGGCCTTGACTCATTTTGTAGCTTAGGCTGGCCTTGAACTCATGGTGATCCTCCTGTCTCTGCCTCCCAAGTGCTGGGATTATACGCATGCACTACCACAACTGGCTATGACCATTGGTTTTTACAAATGTATTATTATTGTCTTATTTTTTATAAAATACATAATGTAAGAGATAATCTTAGATTCTGAGTTTCAAAAGAAGTTGCCTTTTAAAAACTAAGTGATGAAGATATAGTCAAAATCACGCCTGTAATCCCAGCACTCAGGAGGCAGAGACAGGAGGATTGCTGAGTTCGAGGTTTGCCTGGACTACATAGTGAGCTCAGAGCCAGCCTGAACTACAAAGCAAGACCCTGTCTCAAAAAAAAAAAAAAAAAAAAAGATATAGTCAAATAAGTTGCTTCCTAACAATTCCCTTGAGTGATGATAACCTTACTATAAGTCTAATTATTAAAATGCTAATAGTTATTATTAAGTATTAGTTTAAGAATATTTGAAATTTCCAAAAAAAGCCTTTACAAAATGTAAAATGCCCTAGTCCCAAACCGCACTTTCTCTAGCTCCCTAGTTCTCAATGATAAACATTTGTCCATGGCAATCAGCCAACGTGCAAAAGGTCTAAAATATATCTTATTTCTGGATAACATTAACATAAGGGCAAACAGAATCATAAGTAGATAAAATAAGTGGCCAGATGAAAGCTCTAAGTACCTACTCAAACTGTAAGTGGCTCTGAAGAAATGAAACCATTTGAAACCAATTCAAGAACATTTTATAAAACTCATATTAAAAAAACTTGTATTATGAAATCAGAGAATCTTAGCAAAGCAATCTAGAAATGACAAACACATTTAAAGAAAACTTTTGCATACCAAACTGTTAAATATTTGTGGCTGATAGAAATTTCACCTATAAGGAGACAGACGGGTCTCAATTTTCAATTGTCAGTAGATAACGTTGGTCTCTATGTTCTGTGGATGCTGAAGTATAAGTAAATATAATCTCATCTCTCAGCAATTTAAAACAGCATATATCAAGTTGTCTCTGGTGCCATGAATCTAAAAGGGCTGCATTAACAGGAAGTAGAGTGGAGAGTACAATCAGTGGGAGTTCACCTCACTGAATGTTAGGGACCTAAATTATATTTTTGGTCCTACTATGTCACCAAGTAGCTCCAAACAGGGAATTTAACATGTAACTGAATAAATTAAGAAACTAAGGTCTAGGCTTAATTTTCTTGGCAAGCACAGTATCAACTCAATTTCTCTCAGGGGATTATTTGATGGATTAAATGAGACAAGAAATAGCAAGAAAGAAAAAGAGGGGAGGGGAAAGAAAAGGGAAATGGTAGATGGAAGAAAGAAGGAAGGGAGGGAAGGAAAAGGAAGAAAGAAATAGTTTGAATGGTATAAATAAAATGTTCCATTTCCCTAAGGGCTGTATTAAGAAACTGCTTTCTAGTCACAATAATGAAAAATTATTCTTTTTCTGGAAGGAGAAAAATACTGCACTTTGTCTACATTTATATCAGGGAAAAATCTGACAAGACTGGTTAACGTTTATATATAAAATATTAAATCATATGGGTATATCATATTTTAGCTACTCTATTCAATATTTACTTTTTAATTTTGCTATTATACTGAATACAGTATTAAAGTGGATAATTTGGGGACATGCCAATTAATATTTCTAGGATAAATTCTTAAATATATCAAAAAATTATTAGATAAAGAACTATTAGGCAAATTCAAATCTGACAAAAGACATTTTTCAATGATTTCATCACTAGGATGGGTTAAAAACAATAGTGTTTAAATTACAAATTTAGTAAAATCAGCAGCAAAGAAAACAAAGCTCTTAACAGTAAAAGGGAAATGTAACTAGGGATTTTCTATACTTCCTTAGTATGAGAGTAAATGGAACAGGTTGCTTGTGGTCACTGTACTATAGCAGCTTGACGTTAGAACAAAGAGAAGGCATGCTAGGACCTCTTTACTGAAACAATTTTATTTTCCTATTCACAATTCTAATCTGCATGCAGGAATTACAGAACTATCTTCAATAAAGGGCAAAAATACAGTTTCAAGTAATTTGTTTCTTAAAGAGAAAAAAATTAGAAACCCTAGACCTTATAATTTCCTTTTCTTAAGGCAGTAATGTATACTGCAGGAAAACATTTCACAGTGTTTCTCTGAGAATGGAAGCATAATGCCTCAAACAATACCTTTGTCCTTAAATTAAAATTGAAGTTTCACCATTACCCTACAATGACCACCAGATGGCATGACAATACCAAGATCTGAAGAGAGATCGAGTTACCAGTAGTCCTAAAAAAGAACCATTGTTTTTAAATTTAAAAGATTATTATGAATTATTCATATTTCTACATAATTTAACACTTTTGATATAGTTATGAAGAAAAGGAACTTGTATAATTAACAACTGATTATGATCCTAAGAAGCACCCATTTTGTACTATAGTCTGTGTAAAGGAAAAAAAAAATCAGTCATCTTACAACCCTAACACTTTAAATTTAGACAGGATTTTAGAGTCTAGCCATCTTATTATTTAATAAGTAAGGAAAACACTGCCAGTAGATGTAAAGAAACTTGGAATGGTCACACTGTTAGTAACAACAAAAATGTTAAGTTTTGATTTTTTTATTCCAGGGTTCTTGCTACCCTTCCATCAATTATCTCTTTACTTAAAACCACTCATTTGTAACTGTATGTAGATTAGGCTTCAGACAAACATTCAATTCTTTCCATGTGTTCAGATAACTTTAATGGTAAAAACTTGATTTCAAAGACTTATATTCTTCAGATAAAACAGCACACCAATCAAACCAAACAAATATAGTATAAAGGAAATAGTTTCTTATTTTTTCCCATTCATTCATTCTTTTTTTTTTTTTTATTTTGGAGACAGGGTCTCGCTTTGTAGTTCAGGCTAGCTCTGAGCTCACTATGTAGCCCAGGCAAGCCTTGAACTCAGCAATCCTCCTGTCTCTGCCTCCCGAGTGCTGGGATTACAGGTGTGAGCCACCACGCCCGGCTCATTTAGTTTTTCATGTAAGAAAAAATGTGATATTTAACTTCCTGCATCTGGCTTATTTCATTTAGTATGATGGTCTGGCACTTTATTCCCTTCCTGCAAATGACATGACTTCATTTTTCTTTATGTCAGCTGTAATTTTTATCAGTAGTCAGTCAACTGTAAGTTTGACTAAAATACGATAGTAAAGATATTACCCACATGATATATTGCTTTAAAATTCTTCTAACTTGCTTCTATAAATTTGCTTATTGTTTTTTAATGTTAAATGATAAATTTTTAAAACATTCCACAAAAGCAGGCAGTTTTGGAATGAAAGGTATATATAATCTGATCAACAATTTGCCTTGAATGATAATTATAGTATGCAAATATAAACTCAAGAAAAGGAATAAAATTGGTTGTCCTACCTAAAATAACCTTTACCATCGTCTTCTTTTATTTCTAAAGACACAGAGAAGGTAAAGATGTCACTGTCAGGAGTCTGTGGTGCAGCAGTGGCTGAAAGTGGCGTCTGCTTGACAGAACGGCGGAAGGCAGTGGCAAAACTGTAAAGTATCCGGCTTACCTACAATAAGACATGTCAGGAAATGGGCTGTTATCAGAAGATATAAAATACTATTAAAGCTGAAAGGTTGATGGGGTAATCATTTTTTTTTTTTTTTGAGACAGGGTCTCGCTTTGTAGTTCAGGCTGGTTCTGAGCTCACTATGTAGTCCAGGCAAGCCTCGAACTCAACAATCCTCCTTTCTCTGCCTCCCAAGTGCTGGGATTACAGGCGTGAGCCACCACAACCGGCACTGTGGTATGTGGTATTGATTGCTGGTGGGCGTGAGTCTCCACGCCCAGCAGTGTATGTGGTTACTGGGGATCAAACTCAGGACCTTGTACTTGTGAGGCAGGCGCCGGAACCACTGAGCTAACCCTCTTGCCCTGGGGTAATCATTTTTCCATTACTTTTTTTTCTAAATTATTTGTTAGGGCTCTAAAAGAAAGCACCAAAACCACCAGAGAGGGATTTAAAAAAAAAAAAAAAAAGTAATGTCTATGAACACCAGAAATCTAACTGAAAAATCACTTCCTTAGTATTAGAAGTTATCTTATATATGATAATAAAAATAATCCTATCAAGTTTGGTTCTAGAAGAGTGGACTGCAAATGTGTCACTGTTGGAAACAGGCTGCCTATCTAACCCAATATGGAAGTAAGCACCAGGTCACCTCTCACACTCTTAGCAACCACTGCTAAAGCACTGGTGAAGTTTCATTTGCACACAGTTTCTCTAAAGGACTTACAGCTTCTTGTATTTCACACCGAAAGACATGTATTCTGAAGAGCTCTGCATTGTAATGACTTTCAGTGAAAGCAAAACAGTCACTCTCAGGAGTTCCGTCATGCCCTCTGACACAAAAGAGGATTTTGTAGATCGGGTAGTTTGCTATTTCAGTGTTTGTCTGAGGATCTAAGAGTCTGTTCAAAAAAAATAAAAAAACAATTAGAGAAAGTATGATAATTTGCACTATGTTTCCTATTAGAATTTGAGCCATCTTTCTGGCAAAATGGTAGTACAGACCACTTGTGGTATGCCAACCCTATTAATCACAAATAAACATATGTGAATTACTAGTTACTGACTGTATAATGCCATGGTGCTAAAAGTATATATATTCTTGTGTTAGATTAAGTACATGACACCCACAACATGGCTGACTCTGTTCAGGGCACTGATCATACAATCACGAAAGGCCAGAAAAGACATTATGAAACTTCAACATTACAGGGCAGAGCCACTACTCTTATGAAGCGCCTGCTCACAAGTACCTAGGAAAGAACTCTAACTCAGATTTGAAGGCCCTTTCAACAAAGGCTCTGAAAATATGGGACCAAACAGATTATTTTCTCATTTCTCTGTTTTCCTCCTCTCTGCATTCTCAGCCCTTTCTTAAAATTTTGAGATATGATCTGTTTTGGGGGGAGGGGCTCTTTAGAGACAAGGTCTCCCTATGTAGCCCAGGCTGGCCTTTCACTCATGTTAATTCCCCTGCCTCAGACTCCAGAATGCTGTAATTATTACAGGCATGGGCCATGATGGCTAAGTTAAGGAAAGATCTTGCTAGATTGTTCAGGCTAGGCTTGAATATGATCCTTTTATAATTTTATTGCTGTTTAAAAATGCTGATTCTAAAAGTTGTATAATTATACATGCATATTTATATAGGTTTATATGTATACACACATATATACACACAGAGTATGAAAAAGTCAAGATGTTAAGTACATTTATCAATGGGAAAGTAAATTAAGGGTAGTTTTCTGAGATGTTGTCTTGCTATATATTCCAGGTTAACCTTACAACTTATGATTCTTCTGCTTCTGACTCTTGAGTGCTGAGTAATCCCAGCAAAATGGCATGTACCATTTTGTTCAGCTTTCAAGTTTTCTTCAACTTTTTTGTGTTCTCTTTCTGAAATAAACATATACTTTCTATAAAGGGAAAAGATTGTTCCATTTTAGCTCTACTCAATGTATTCCTTCTCAGGTCTATTTTTAGTTATTTGGTAAGAGACAGCTGATCAGCTATCATTGTTAATTGTTTTAGTTACCATAAACAATAACCATTTCTAGTGACTTAACTGGGCTCCAATAACCTCATCTTGAAAATAGGAGTGCTGTATTAGAATAGTTAATATTTATCAACAAATTTTTCTGATTTTCAAAATAAGCATGAAATTCTGTTTGAAATAATACATTCTACTGGGATTTTTACAGGGGGAACATGGAAAATATAAAATTAATTTATTAGATAGACCCTCATGATCATTATTCAACTATCCTTGAAGTATTGAGATCAGAGTATAAAAAACAATGTCTCCATTTTTTACAAGGGTCACAGTGTTAGAAGAAATAAAATGAATGTCAAATAAACATTACATGAATAAAATAACTTAGGTATTTCATTCATTATGGTGTTTCTGTAAAACAATAGGTCAGAGATCTGATGGAAACACTATAGAACTCTCAAGAGGCTGGTCTCACCTCACAGTTCCCTCAGAGACATTCGGCACTGACAGGGTCACATCTAGTGAAATCTGACACTGGCTTCTTAAAATGGACATCATCCTTAAGGCTTCCACTTCACTCCTGGGAGCATTAACTGAAGCACAGCCTAAATAAGTTAGTTTACTGAAGACTACGCTGTCCTCATCAGCCACAGGTGTGAAAGGACTCGGCACTTCTGAATCTAAGAAAGATAAAATAATTATTTTCATTTTGATATACTGTTCACATAAAATCTGCAAGTCAAAATCTACAGGTAACTTTTAGGTTATAAAATTAAGCTCTAATGACATAATATACCATATCCCTGAAGAAATGCCCATGGAAGCCAGAAAGTTCACGTCAGAAACAGAACACCAAGACTTTAAGATGCTACTATTAAGAGACAGTCCTAAATGCCGGACGTGGTGGCTCACGCCTGTAATCCCAGCACTCGGGAGGCAGAGACAGGAGGACTGCTGAGTTCGCAGCGGCTTGCCTGGGCACCATAGTGAGCTCAGGGCCAGCCTGAACTACAAAAGCGAGACCCTGTCTCAAAAGCAAGAAAAAAAAAAAAGAGAGACAGTCCTAAACCCAGAAGATGACATAAAATTCAAATGTAATTCATTTTTCTGTCTCTTAAATGTTTTCATTTTGTGTCTTATGTTTAAGTCTAATAGGCATTTAGTATCTTATCATTTTGAAAAATTCTGATTTGTCTCATTTTTGATCTATGGTGTTATAATTGTTTTACTCATCAATTTTTTTTTTTTTTGGTGGTACTAGGGATCAAACTTGGGCCCTTGTGCATCCAAGGATAGCGCCATACCACTTGAGCTAAATCCCCTGCCTCACACTTTAACCATTTTATTATGTTCTTTTAATCTCCTTGCTTTTACTTAGATTTAGCACCTGAGTTTTACAACATCAATTTTTATAATTACCCTTTTCTTACCCCTTTGCTATTGTCCTATACTATTTTCCAACTAACTAAACCAATAGAGTTGTACAAGTCTGGAGCAAATATTATTCATCTACTTTGTCAACAATGAACTTTAATTTTTCCTTTCATAGAGAAAATCTTTCAATCCAGTATTCTGGAAAAAAGACTCCTTTAGCATCATTTACTTTCTTTAGTATAACTGAAATACATTTAAGGGAAAATCTGAATTTAAATATGAAATCTCTGTAGATCTAGAATCTGGAAATTCTAGACAACTTATTCTCCCCTATCAAATATAATACAGGGAAGACACTCAAATATTAAAAACAATAACCTTTAGTTATGTAAGCAATGCAGCAATCCTAACCTCCTTGTCCAGGTTTCACCGGCAGACTCATCTCTGGTTTTTGGAGCCCTACTAATGGCACAGGGTTAATGGTGGATGACGCTGACAGCTGATTAGAAAGCGGCCCATCTCCTTCGCCATCCAGCTGTGACCTTTCCACAAGTTCCTTGTCCCCTGGCTGGTCATCCATGGGAGGGTCCATCAGCACATCAGCTAGCTCTTTTTGCAGCTGCTGTTCACTTCCATTCCCTACAATCTACAAACACATGTAATCAACAAAGTGAAAAGGAAGTCCAGTACTGATTAAAATGGGTCTACATTCTAAAGAAAATTATCAGCATTTCTTTTGATACAAAAATATATTCTGAATGTTTTTATAAACTGAAATAAATCAAGATCTGCAATGAATAAAGGCTGCAGCTATTTCAAAGTTCTTCATGAAAAAATGCATAGCAAACTTGAGACTAATACCCAGAAATACATGTGATAGCCTGCCAATATGTTTTCCAGTCTTTAACAATTATTTATAATTTTGTCTGATAAAAAATAATGCTTTTAAGAAGAATATCTTTACTGGCTGTTTGTTTCTTTTTGGGGGGGGAGGGGTACCAGGGATTGAATTTGTGTCTTTGTGGTTGTGAGGCAGGTGCCAGAGGACTGATCTAAATCCTTGGCTTTAGTGGCTTTTCTTATCCTAAGAAAAAAGAAAAGTATTCTTGCTTCCAAAAGTTATCAACAGAAAAATACTAGTAATAAATTTCCACATGTGTATGATATACATAGTCCTACTATAAACAAATGTCTTGTTTTCCCAAGGAAGAGTTCTCTGATATAAAACAAGTGCGTTCCCAGTCTGGTGGTGCACTCCTGTGATCCCAGACTTCAGAGGCCAAGGCATGAGGATCACCATGAGTCTGAGGCCAGCCTGAGCTACACAGCAAGTTCAAGGCCAGCACAAACTATACAGTGAGACCATGCTTCAAATAATAATAATAAAAGAGTTCTTAAAGCTCTGAGACACATGAATAAAGCAGAGAGGAATGAAAAGCATTTAAGAATGAAAGCATTTAAATGCATTTAAATAACATCAAGTATTTTCATAGAATCATGATTTTTTT
>PVIC010012883.1:0-38958 GCA_004025085.1 Thryonomys swinderianus | reverse complement strand
AAAACCTGAGCTGGTAGATCTCAATGCTGAGTGCTCTTTCCCAAACTCTCTTTGTTTGTCACTGCTCACTGAAAGTACAAACTCCCAGCATGATGGGCTCAGAGATTATTTGAAATAGGTCCTATAACAGGACCTATTTTGTCTCCAACATTATCATGACTTGTGTACTCACAACAAAGCAAGGGGAAGAATCACAGAGATTGACTTCAAGGCCCAGGACATCATATTCTACCTTGTTTCATAGAGGAATCATCAAATTGGAAACATAGATCTGTGGAGCACTGTGTGTAGCTATCAACAAAGGCACCTGTGCTGCTCCATGCTGCTATAATAGGATAAAGAGTATTCTCAATTTGTAAAAGTACTGACCAGGGCTCAGTGAGGTCAAGTAACGTACTGAAGGCAACACTGCAAATAGTAGAACAACCAGGCCCAGAACTCACTGATCCTTAATACTTCTATACCAGGCTCTTACTGTCACAAAATCTCCTTTAAGATGCAGATGCCTGCAAGCTTTAGCAAGGAACACTGCTAATTTCTCAGCAGAGGGCTGATGAGGTCACCCATCCCCTTTACAAGAGACATTATTCTTAGGCTTATTTTGTTACCACTGTTTTGGATGCAAGTTTCTATTCCTCCTTCAAAGCCTAATTCAATTGCTTCATTCTCTGGGAAATCTCAGATTTTATCCTCTTCTAATGCTTTCAACAAAGTGCCCTAGAGGACCTCCTAGGTGGGGGACTGTAGGTCAGATATGAGGAAATCAGTGGTGAATAAAGAATCAGACCCTGCTTTCCTAGAGATTACACTGATGAAGGGAACATGCAATAGCCTCAATTGCAACTTCCAGTTGGGGTAAACGCCATGTGTGGAAAGCAAAGGGAGTTTTAAAGGAGTGTAATGGAGCACTGGAGGTCAGAGAAGGCTCCCTGGTGCTCAGGCAGAGGTAATTACCCTAGAGCCTTGGTGCTCTGAGCCCACTCACTCTACTTTCGGAGCTTTATTTTTCTTTAGTCCATGAGAAACACAAGGACAGATCCACAGCTACTTCACACTGGCCCTGAGCCGTGGAAAATTCACTTATTACAGGTGACCAACTGGCTTTTATTATTACCATCACAGTATCATCTCTGCCATCCTCAAAACTGCCATCACTGTTGGAGGAAAATGCTGGAGGTGTCTGTATGAACGTGAGCCTTGTGTGATGAAGTCTATTTTAACTGCACCTTCTTGGCATCTACGGAGCGAAGGCAACAATTTGCTGATGACAAAAGAAATGAGAAAGCTGAATACCTCCAACTCCTTCTCGGAGATGCTAATTTGCTTTTGGAGCCTCTTCTCCAGTTCCTTTATAGCCATTTCACGAGCTGTGGCTTCTGTTAATGACTGTTTGCAAATGCAATCTGATGATTATGTTTTGTGCTAGGCCTGGTTAGAACACTTGCATATAAGCAGGATGCACAGACAGGGATGCTACTGGCCGGTCCAGAGCAGAGCACACAGATGCCCCCCTGGCAGGGTAAGATGCTTCCTCATAGTAGCTTTAAAAATGAAAACTAGGGGCCGGAGGGTTAGCTCAGTGGTTCCGGCGCCTGCCTCGCAAGCGCAAGGTCCTGAGTTCGATCCCCGGTAACCACATATAATGCTGGGCATGGAGACATGCCCACCAACAATCAACACAGCATACCACAATGCCGGACGTGGTGGCTCACGCCTGTAATCCCAGCACTTGGGAGGCAGGGACAGGAGGATTACTGAGTTCGCGGCGGCTTGCCTGGGCACCATAGTGAGCTCAGGGCCAGCCTGAACTACAAAGCGAGACCCTGTCTCAAAAAGCAAAAAAAAAAAAAAAAGAAAAGAAAACTAGGCTTCTTTTCTAACCTGAATGCCTCTCTTCAGAAATCCTGCTTGACACCGTAATTGACAAGGAACTCATAGAGGTCTGAGAAGATCAATCTCACAACATACAGTAATAAGAGAAGGAGGAAAGAAAAAAAAAACAGATCATGGTATTCCAGACTTTGTTCTAAATCAAAACTGCTCTTACCATGCCCATTTAGTTTAATAATGCTCCAAAAATATGGAATTCCAGCCTGGGTGGGTGGCTCCTTCTAGAGAAGGCTGACATCCACTGTAAACATAGTGGAGATTTCGCTCCGCATCGCGGCGCTCCACCCTGCACCCTCTTTCCCGCGCCGCCTCCCTGTGAGGAGCTGCAGCACAGGTGTAAGCATCGTGGTGTTCTTGTGCTGTGCACGCTGCCGTCTGGACTAGCAACTCCGGGCGCTCCCTATCAGTGCCTGGGAGGAGCCACACCCTCCTTCTCTAGCCCTGCAGAGCGCTGCCGGGATAGTCAGCGAGCACGCACCCCTGACGTCCACTGACCCACCCCGTCGCCCTGAACGCAGTCACTGTTTCGCTCTTCTCGATTCCGCAGGAGCGGAAGTTTGAGCACAGGGCAGCCTGGCCACTCTAGGTCCGGCTGAGAGCCCCCGGCTGCGCGTAGACTGTGCCGCCCTCCACTCAGCCACTCTCCCACCGCCGGGCAGTCAGAGTCCGGAGACCCTGCGCCCCCCTCCGGGAGGAAGCACTCTGTGAGGTGAGCCTGGAAGCGGTGAGCTTCTCAAGGTGCTGCCTTGGAAGGGAACCAGCATCGTTTCTGCTGTGTTCTATTTTCCGAGCCGGGTGGCAGAGCTGACCCAGATTCGGGAGAGAAGAAAAAGGTTCCTCCTGGCACAGAGGCAGCGGTGAAGTCAACTTGGGAAAGGGTAGTGGGGTGAGACAGGAAATACCATTGAAGCATCTTCGGAAATAAGATGTACCAGAACTGTAAAGGTAGGGATCATCTTCCTTGGAGTCAGGCATTTCAAATCTGCCTCTTGCTGTGGAGTTATTTTCCTCTCGGAACCTCAGGTTGCTCGTCTCTAAAGTGAACATAATAGCATCTGCCTTACAGAGTTCCCTAAGGAAGTACGTACAATAACATATAAGAGAAACGTCACACCACAACCCACACGGGGAAGGTCCACAAGGGGCTGCTATTAGCAGAGAGGCCAGAAACAGTCATTTATTATCCAAATACCAGCAATGTGAGAGTGACAGGAAGAGTCACCTGCTTGATATAATCCAACAAAGAATGACACATGTACACACAGGAATTTATATTCGCCTCCAGGCAACATTATCATTAACTATTGAAATGGGGAAAATCAAATGCAGAGTAAAATTCAGGGAGGTTCACGAACTTGTCCAGGTTCACGCAATCACACTCACTTGTACACTCACACATTGCCTCTTCTGAGCCTAATATTGAACAAGAGAAGACACACCTTTGCCTTCTTGGCGGTGGGGACAGAGAAGCTAACTCACCAAGCAAGAAAGCAGCTAACTTCTTACAACATGTCCATGGAGTAAATGAATCTGTAAAGGAAGAGAGGATACCTCGGTGGGCACAGATTCTGAAAGAAAGCACCACACTGATTCAAGTGGCTGAAACCAGTGATCTACACCTGGTACCCCATGGGCCTGGCCTGACACCCGCTTCTGGGACCAGTTTTACTGAAACGCTGACACAAGCACCTGTTTATATATTCTGTATGGCTACTGTCCCGTTATGTTTATAACACTTGGTACTGACTAGAGATCGCAGGGCCTGCCACACTTAACATATTTCCCATCTGACTTTTGCATGAAAGTTTCCCCCATCCCTGCATTAAACAACAGACAAAAGCTTTATCTTCCCTACCTAAAAATTTAGTGGGAGATGATACTATGGTTTAGATCACTGTCATCATGGGGAAGTTAGGCTCCTCTTTCCACTTTGTAACCCTCAGTTGACCACTTTTTCCAAGGCTAGATCTTTTTAACTTTCTAAGATGACTATAGATGTTCTAGATTTATTCTCACATAAATCCAGAAAAGAATATCCTCCATAGAAGACAGCACGCCTAAATCACCTCTCTTAGATGATACAGAAAACAAAACAAACAAACAAACAAAAACAAAAATTCCTCTCAGAGTTCCCAAACAGGCCCAGGGATGTAGCTCAGTGGTGCTGCATCTGCCTGGCAAGCACAAGGTCTTGAGTTTAATTCCTGGTAATGAAAAAAACAATCAGAACTCCTCAGTGATGCCCAACCACACAACAGTGGCCAGAACTGAGTCTGGGACTCTCCCCTAAACCAGGACTAGGGAGGGCAGCAACAGACAAGTTTGGCGAATGCCATTAAGAACAATCCTAAACCCCAGCTCAGAGTGGGTTTTCATATGCCCGTGCTCCGGAGCCAAGGACGACATGTTCCACCATGCCAAGATATCTGGTGGCACTGCACTTGTTACCAGTCACAGACCCTAAACCATGGTCTTCTTTGCTGTCCTTGAGCATGTCCTCCAAGGCAAATGTTTACATCCTTTTGTATTTAACTCCTTTCCCCCAACCTTTTACTTTTCTCATTTTTCTTAATGTCTCTGTTCATGCCTGGGTTGGATTTGTCCTCTAATCTCACACTAGAATGTAACAAGAAAGGCAAGTGGCCATAACTAACTCGTTTCCACATTTACCTTGACCCGATCTAACACGCTGCAAGAGCACAGTCTGTCTTCAGTGGCCGTCCTCTGAGTGGCCATGGTGGCACAGATCTACAGCCTGCTTGCTGTGGGTTGCTGGGACTGAAAAAGCCCCTACAACAGCCAAGTGGCCAACTGAAATCCACAGAGCAAAGGGGGGGCATAAACTCTACTGTCCACAGTAGCAAAGGGTGAGGGGCCCGAGTGAGGTGCCTCCCACGCCCTCCCAAAACAAGGTCTGACCTTTCTAGCTGTGAACAGCCACTAAAAAGTAAATAAATTTACCGGTTGCCCATGATAGGCCAGGGACTCTTAAGTGTTCTGTGAGTGTCTAATCCTCACTGACATGCCATAGTTACGTAGATGCAGTATTTGTCTCATGTTCAGCAAGAGCAAGAAAATAAAAGACACAGGACGAGAAGGTGCAGATTTCACCTGAATCTCTTTGACGCTCAAATCATGGCTTTCTTCTTGAGTGTGTAGCTGACTTCTGATCAATACTTGAAGGACTTTACCCCAGTGGGAAGACAGACTAGGATAGCTCAGAGGGGAGATACTGAGAGCTGGGGACTTTGTTGCGGGACTGGTGCACTAGTCAGAAGAGAGGATGAAGCCTGTTCCTGTGTGTTGTTTCCAGAAATCAGCACACAGGGGGGCTAAGCGGGCGAAGGGAAGGGAGCAGCCGCAGATGGTGCAAATGCACCCACCTTGGGAAACTGCAGTCTTTTCTGCTTATTCTACAATTACTAAATCAAGGCAGCATCAAAATCTCCCTTGGGATTCTTGTTCTGACGCTGGGGACGCTTTCTAAGCTTAGACAGGCGATAGTCACAGGGATGAAATATTATTAGTTTAGCCGTGTTTTAGCTCCAGCTTTCTCTGTGAATCATGTGTGCATGAATCATAATCACCATTTTTCATATTTCAGAAGCAGATGTATAATTTCTCTTACCCAAGGAAAAATTCAATTGCTGCCTAAATATGAACCTAATGTTGTTTCTGAGTCTCTCTGATTTATTCAGTCGCCAGCCTTCATTTTGGAGGAGAGTGAGAATAATTAGCAAAGTTAGAAGAGTCAGGAAGAGGAAGAAGAGGAAGAAGAGGAGCCAAGGGAGGAGGAAGACTTTATTGAGTATTTGTTCTGTCCATGATTCAGTTTACACTTTCTCAAAAGATGGGGGTTAACTTTCTATTTTATATACGAGAGGTCTTAGGATCCTGTATGCAATTAACTGGTCCCTGATCTCCCAGGCACTAAGCAGAGAAACTGGCTTTTCAGGTCTGTTAAAAATCGAATCCTATATTTTTAGGTCCCACCTAACTTCCTTGTTGATAGCATGAAGGAGTGATACTAGATTGACAAAATGCAGAGGGATTCTTCCCTCTATTGTCGTCTGGAGATGACTTTCCATACTCTTGCCAGCTTGGCAATTGGTTACTGTCATCTTTGGACACTTCATTACTGATCAGGAACTAATTATCTCCGAACCCACTAACCGTGCAAGAAATAGGGGTGCCGGTCAAGCGTGGTCCTTGGAGTCATTTTGAAGCACAGGACCCAAAATCATGAGGGTGCATTCCAGGGCTGCATACAGCTACTGCCCAGTAGCATAGCCAGGCATAACCACTAACCTGCCAATCTCAGATTCCTCTGGCAGAAGAACTTCCTGTTCTTCCCCCTGGACAATATGAAACTTTCAGCCTTCCACGTGTCCACTGCTGCTCACAGGCTCTGAACTTGACACCCCAACACGCTATCTCACTGATGCCCTCGGCCTCAGCGTATGGTGAAGTTTGGGGTGTTATCCACACTGTGTTGATCAGAAAACTGGAACTCTGAACATCGACATGTCCACAGTTGTACCACTTTATGCTATAGATCACTACTGTATTAAAATACAATAATGATTCTACTGTATTAAACCATATTAGTTAACAGTCACTAATAACACTGCTAATGTTACCTACTGAATACAATGACAGTATCTACAAATAGATTATGTATAGTTTCAGCTTCTCAGGTATTCCAACTACATCGTCACACTGGACTTCAATATTCTCTAAAATTTAGAACTACAAAAATCATTTCTAAATAAACCCCCAAAATGAATCCACACACATATATGAAGGTCAAACAGGCTTCTGGCCTTCTCTAAAAATAATCTTTCCAAATGGCAGCTTATATAACCCTTTTGTTTAAGAATTGTAGGACAAGGACCAGAGATTTAGCTCAGTGGTTCCAGCACCTGCCTCACAAGCGCAAGTTCAATCCCGGTAACCACATACAATGCTGGGCCTAGTGACTCACGCCCACCAGCCATCAATACCACATACCACAGTGCCGGGCGTGGTGGCTCACGCCTGGCATCCCAGCACTCGGGAGGCAGAGGCAGGAGGGCTGCTGAGTTCAAGGCTTGCCTGGGCTCCATAGTGAGCTCAGGGCCAGCCTGAACTACAAAGCGAGACCCTGTCTCAAAAAAGGAAAAAAAAAAAATTTGTAGGGCAGATTTCGAATCTGATTACTCAGGGGAATTGAAGTGAATAGTTCCAGTCCTCTGGCTGAAGACTGGGGGGCTAGGTTCAGCCGTTCTTTCAACCTCATTTTGGTTTTGTTTGGCTTATAGATTAGAGGTATTCCTACCATCTACAACCTTGTTTCCTGACATTCAGGCTACACCATCTACGGCAACCCAGGCACCTGCTGTGCCAGGACAGCTTCTACACCCTCAGCACATGGCAGCTGTTGAGGAGGAAAATCCTTCACCTTGTCCAAGGGGACCTGCAGGGAGTGTCTAACGTGATGTTTATTTCATGTGTGGCACTTGGGCCCTGGAGAGGGACACCATAGAACCAAGCGATATTCTTGGTGATGAAGTGATAAGAAAACCTCACTGTGCAAGAAGAACCAGTCAGCGAGAGTCACCCGAAAGGCTGAGGTTGATGAAACAGGAGAAGACCGCCTCTGCGTGGTCACTTCTTCCATTTCCCTGGAAAGAGCCCTGCCGTGTTCTCAGGTGCTGTGCACTGCTGTGGCTGTAAGACAAGGGGGGGGATGTTTGCGTGGTGAGGAGAAGTGACCGATCTGTAGGAAGGTCTGGAGAAATGTGTTCACTGGAGCTGGGCAGCTACCGTCTCAGCACCTGCCTGTTTCACCAGGGTACACGGAGCTCCGAGTCCTGCCTCCGTGACGTGCAGTGTCCGCACAGCTCCTCGCAGAATCGGACACTCCGCGTCATGAGTGGGAACACGGCGGGCAGCTCTACTGTCCTCACGCAGGTGAGGACAGCGAGGGGAGCCCCTCGGCAGAGACCTGAGCAAGGCTGTCGGGGAACCAAAGTACATCCGATGCGAACGCGAGAAGATGAGCAGGTGCCCTTGTATTTCACCCCTCTGATGAGATCGAACAATCACAAACACCTCAGCGTGGATAACCTTGTGTCCACCCTAGAGAGAAAATCCGTGTACAGCAGGTTGGCATAGATGGGCTGCTTCGGGCCGATGGGGCCGTCTCATCTGAAGAACGTGTGACTTTGTAAGCAGTGAAAGAAAGGCAAGAAGAGGCCTTGGAGTTCGACGGGCTGGTGACATTTTTAAAGGGCTATGCGATCTCCAGCCAATCCTTTAACCTTTCTGAGTCTTAATTTCTTGCTCAGGAGAGTGAAGGTGAGGACCTACCTCACAGGTTTGTGGCGAGAATACGATTATCATATTTTATCAGTAGCGAATGAAATGTCTTTCCCTCGCTCCTTGGACTTCTGAGCGCCGCAGGTGAACACTGATGAAAAGGATGTCATCCATGAGCGGAACGAAGTCCACACGCTCTGCCGCGTCTCGCAGGGGCCAGGTCCTCAGCCACCAGCAGCGAGGCCTCTTCTCTACGCGCCGATCTGGAGTCCCCTACCAAGCCAGCGAGTCCGCAACGCACTTCTGTTTTTGACGGAAATATGCTATGTTATTTAGCAGTGTAGAGATAAGAAGGGAAAAAGCAAAACAGTTCAGCAAGGAAGAAGAACGTAGACGGCTACAAACCCTGGATCCAAGCTTCCGTGCTGCCCCTTCCCGGGGGCAGGACCTGTGGGCAGCTGCTTGCACCTGAGTCTCTTAGGCCGTAAAGTGAAGATTCACCCAGGAAGGGAAGCAAAGGTACAGTGACTTGTGTTTCTCTTGTGTAGTAGCACAAGTTGGTAGTGTGTAATCATTACATTCATCGCGGGTAGGCGGCTCCATGTACATGACACGTATTTATTCCATTCACCTCCCTTCCCCCTCCTCCTTCCCCTGTATTTACCAGGGTTTCTCACTGAAGAGAAACCATGTGATATTTAAGGTGTGTGTCTGATTATTTCATTTAACACCAACATTATGGACTTCAGCTTACAGTAGATTTGTATGAAAATAGTGCACTGGGACACACCGCCGACCTGGGACTTAACAGCAGCCATGCACTCAGTAGAGACTCGAATACTCTTATCCCTAATGCCAGCACTTGTAAAATCACTAAATCATCATCATCATCATCATCATCATCATCACCCATTGTTGAGTAAAAAGATTTGGCAATAAGGTTGGTGTCCTAAAGCTAAATTCACCTACGCTTTGGATATCTCTGTGTTTCTAGCTAAAGTACTTGTTGGTGCTTCAGTTCACTCACCTACAAAAGCAAACTACAAAAATAGTCACCTTCTTTGTCTGGGAAACTTACTCATTTTAATTAACCTAAAAGGTTTCTAGAGATTTGTGTTTGTAAAGCACTTTGACATCTTAAGAATAAGAGGCAATTTAAAGGTGACATTTTATTATAACATCATTTTCATAATGATTGCTCGAGGGCCTCCCTAGCAACATAGAGCTTCCAGAAATCCACACTTCTCTTCTGGGACAAGCACTGTGCTTCAAGGACCAGGTTCTGTGGACTCCCTGAGAGTCCTTGTATTTCTGTTTCTTCCACAAAGAAATGGGGCCGAGATGGAAACTATACTAAGAGAAAATACTAAAAAGAGTAGAATTTAATTGCCCGCAGATGTTAGCTAAGTGTTGATTCTTCATAAATCTACGAAGTAAGTTCAACTCCACTTCTGAACTCTGTCAAAGGACAAAGACGGCAAGCCAGTAAAGCAATAAAAATAAATAAAAAAATAAAGTCTGGATTATTGCAGTGGGGGAAATGAAACTTCCAAATATAACTGGGTTCATTTCTGAGTAGAACATGGGCAAATGGGAATTTGTAATGAATGAGCAGGGTGCGGCTAATTGATGGAAAAACTGCAGGTAATTGATAGAAAACATGAGGAATGAGGAAGAGTCTAGATAAAATGATCTACCAGGATTCTTGCTAAAGGCAGATCTGGGAATCAGATATTACTGGGAAGAATACAAAGGATGAAAAACCTGATCAGGAGTTAGGAGTGATCAGGTATAATGCTAAACTGATATAACAGTGCTTTTATTTTAATTGAAATTCTTGGTACATTTCAGGCATACATTATGATCACATTCAACATAGAGAATTTGTACCTGTATCTGATTTATCTTAGTTCTTCTTTTTCCCATTCCCCTTCCCTCTTTTACACCCCTCCATGAGACCATATCAGGGTGTTTTGCAAAAAAAAAAAAAAAAAAAGACTTTTATGAGAAAGTGCACAGATGGGCCCAGGAGAAAGGCCAGGAGTTGAACTAAAACTTAGCCAAGTGAGGCATCTTTGTCAGCTCCAGGTACTTCAGAGGTAACTCACAGTCACAAACAAAATAAAATCCTATCATCTCCAAAAGCTTCCGAGATGTTTTCTGCTATCTGTGCCTCAGTCTCTTCTTCCCTCCTTTCCTGGGGGGGGCGAATCTTCTCCCTACCTTCCCTAGCACTTTGTCAGTCCCTCCTCACTGTCAGGCCCCCCACACATTTTCTCTACTGCAAATAACACAGATCTTCCAGACAGATCACCAGCATGTGGATACTTAAGTTTTCACAGGCTAAACTTTCAGGGCTTCTATTTCCCTTCCCTGAGGATGTTACCTCCATCCACCTACAATTTCTGAAATATACATATTAAGAAGTTTGATTGGCAGCTGTCAGGTTCTTAGTAAATGAAATCTGTAATCGTAGCAGTGTTTGCTATCATGGGTGGCCACTGTTCCACGGCTGCTCTTTCTACAGGCTGATGTGATAATAGGTAAGCATTTTTATGACTGTCTCCCTGAATCTAGACTGTTTCAGAAATGTTTAGAAAACAAAAACAGAGCTGGGGATTTAGCTTCGTGGTTTCGGTGTCTCCCTGTCAAGCACAAGGTCCCGAGTTCGATCCCGATACCATATATCACAATGCCAGGCGTGGTGGTTCATGCCTGTAATCACAGCACTTAGGAGGCAGAGGCAGGAGGACTGCTGTGAGATCAAGCTAGCCTGGGCTACATAATGAATTCAGGGTCAGCTTGAACTACATAGCAAGACCCTGTCTCAAAAAAAGAAAAAAAAATACAGAAAACAAAAACACTAAAACATGTTGAAGAACCAGTCCTTCATCCGTGCTAGGCATTCCGTATCATTTCATTCAAGACTAAATTCCAATATAACTGAGAAGGCCCCCACCTGACTAAGTTTCCCACAGTTCAAACTTAGAAACACTGGACACCACAGAAAACATCTGTCTTGTGTGAAGGTGACCTGGATAAAAACAGACCTGTTCTCCGGGACAGCTGGCATTTAGAGAGAGGAAGGAGAATGACTGGTGTGTTTTTATGTGGCTGCTAGCATGGGGCAGGCTTTAGAAGACAGGAAGGACCAGAGGACAGAGCTCGGGCGATTGTATCTTCTGGAAGGTGAGAGGGGAATGTAGAAAGGAAAGAACCAGAAGTCCTTTATTCACATTAGGCCCAAACCACTGGCTGAGTCCAACCATGGATGTGAGAGGCAAAGAGCTGCACCGAGTACAAAATAAGAGAACTGAGCGAAATCCTGGGGTACCTCAGAGAGGAACCTGCGAAGCCTAGGGACCCAAGGGGGGTTTTCCAGAAGAGAGTCTGGAAAGATAATCAGAAATGGTGCAGGCAAAAGTAAAGAAAGAGAAACTAGGACACCCAAAGGCTCGTTACAAGCATCTACTCATGTATTTGTGAGGAAATACTTAAATTTGTGTACTTTTTTGTTTATTTTGTTTGTTTTTTAGAGGTACCGGGGATCAAACTCAGGCCTTTGTGCACCCAAGATTGGTGCGGTACCACTTGAGCTAAATCCCCAGCCCTTTAAATTTGTGTGCTTTTATACAATAAAATTTTATCACTGTTCAACAGAATTTATTACTGCTGGAAAAGCAAGTTACTGAATGAGATTTGGACTACTCCTTGAAAGGCAGAGCTCACAGTCTGATTGCAACCATTTTCCCATTACAATAAACAGCCAACAAATAACAAAAGTAGACACACATAAACAACAGCACTCAGTAGAGGGTTTTTATAAGATGTAGTCTTGACAATACGGTATTCACAATACCTAGGACACAGTCCAATGTGCTCAGGACAAGAAGAAAAATGAAATTTTGACCTATTATTTAAAAGAAAAAAGTAGATGGAGACTGACCACTGGATGACCTAGATATTGGAATGAGAAGTGTTGTAACTGAATCACATACTGGAAAATATGTCCATACTCAGTAAAAGTTATCTATAAAGCTTACATAGCCTCATATTTCAATGAGAAATACGTGAAGTATCTTTTGAAATTGTGAGGTTTTATCATAAGAATATATTCATTTTTCTTCCAGAATGTATGATACTTTTTGTAAAATAGGCAATTTCCAATGGGAATTTGGTGTGGGAATGTAATGAGGGGAAGGAATTAATATGATTTTGAAAGAAAATAAAAGAGCATGTATATAGGCGGTGGGGAGGGATGTGGGTAAAAATGACTTTTGTCAGGTACTGGTACAAATTCCCCAATGTTGTGCATGATTGTGAGCTGTATATAAAATGTACCAATAAAGAATTCAATTCAAAAAAAGAAAAAAAATATTCATTTTTGTAAAGTGAAATCTATCTGGTGATAAAATTATTGAAATGAACCACTTGGACGCAGTAAACTGATAAGTCAGCACAATCACTGATGAATTAATTAGCAGGTAATTAATGAGCATTTAGTGTATTTCAAATATAGTTCCAGTTGCCAGAACATAGACCTCGCCTAAACAAATTACAGGCTTTCTATTCTCTATCATCAATTATGAATGTTTGTGTGGGAAATTAACTTATATCATATGGCTGGTAACTGAGACATTTTATTTGAGTCTTCAAAAACCCGATTTCATGCTTTCTGTTCTAATTTTCTCACCAAAACTCTAATGTATTAATCTACATGTCAAGAAGTTTTCTCTCTATGGAAAGTCAATAGCTATCACTAAATCTGTCACTCACTGTTAAACAGAACCCAAATACTTACATGTGTTGTTCTCTCTGCTAGGTACCAAGACTCTAAACTATGAGCAGCTACACCTGCCATGGACGGATTCAGCGGCCTGTGGTGATAAAGGCAGACACACACACACATACACACACACTCGTGCTTGTGCATGATTAAAGTTCAGAGGATAAGTGTGACCAATTTATCACTACAATAATCAAGGAGAGTTATGAGAGCAGACAACATATGAGTTATAACTTGAAAGAAACACTAGAGTCTCAGACTGAAAACTGAGTACTATCTTCATGGACAGAGTGACAACCATACAAATGCTCACACAATTTGTACAACAAACAAAATTTCTGTACTTTTCAAAAATACACATTGACATCCTACCACGCAACCATACATCTTTTGGTCATGAAGAAGTGAGCAGAACAGGCATAATTCCTGCTCTCGTGGGTCTCGGTCTAATGAAAAAAGACTAATTACAGTCGTTCTAGTTGTGATAGTTCTGAGGAAACAACCAGGCAGGAAGCAAAGTAATGGGAGTCCAGTGGGTGGCAAGAGGGTATTTTAGACAAGGTGGTCAGAGAAGAACTCTCTGAGGAGATATTTGAACTGAGAAGAGCATAAAGTAGATTAAGCTCTTTGATCATTAAAGCAGAAGAGTCTATGACAGAAGGAAGCACAACCCTTCAACAGAGATGAGAATTTTGAAACAGACACACACACACACACATACACACTGGTGGATATAGTTGAAGCAAACTGAATATGACCCAAAGAAGCCAGAGATGAGGTCAGAAAGATAGTAGGGGCAAAATATTTGGGGCTTTGTAGACTGAGGCATGGCCTATGCCTGGAGTATGATACAAGGTGGGGGGGGGGCTTCAGAAGGTCTCAGGAAGAAGTATAGCATGATTTCACTTGCATTTCAAGAGATTGCATACAGTGGTGAAGGTGCCGGCTGCCTGTGAACAAAGATGGATGAAAGATAGCAGTTAAGAGGCTACTGCAATAAACCAGGTAAATGATGGGGCTGCTTGGCCCAGAGTGACACTGCAGGAAATGAAAAGTAGTCAGAGTGCAGGGACACTCTGAATGTCAAGCTGTTGTGCTGCCTGGGAGTACGGATGTGGGAAGAAGAATCAAGGATAATTCCAAAGCACTTAGCCTCAGTAACCACTAAATTTAATTTAATTCACTGAAATGGGAAGGATAATAGGGAGAAGCTGGTCAGGGGAGAGGGAGGGGGAAAGCTAGAGAGGCAATTTGGCTCTGTCATTAGGAGTCAGGCACTAGACATTTGAGCGGAAATGTCAAGCAGGCAATTGGGCATGTGGGTCTGCAGACCAGGGTCCTCAGTGGACAGGAAATGTGGAGATGGTTGGCATGTAGCATCTATTAAAACTTCAGACTTGGTGACAGAACCTAGAGAATACAAGTCAATAGATGAGAAGTTCAAACACAAATCTTTGGGGCATAGGATAGTAGGACCAGATGTAGCTAAGAAAAATAAAAAGATATCGCCCGGGAATGGTATAATTTAAAAACTTCAAAGAGCTAAAAAAAAGTTTGGAGATGATAATGAAATATTTTACACAGTCGTAAGAGCTCCATAAAGGGGAGCATGGAAGAAACTTGGGTCCACATGAGAAAAGCATGGAAGTTAATAGCCCTTAATCAGTGGGCCCCTCGTGGTCATGGGCTGTCCAGTTGCTTACAGAATGCTTTCCTCCTCCCAAGAAGCCTACTATCATTTGCAGATAGATGCAAAGTAGGTGAGGAAACCAATTCCAAGGAAGAGAAGTACCTTAGAAAAGCAGGAGCAGAGGGCGTGTCAGAGCACAACTTCCCGTGTGAGCCCACAAGCCAGGCTCTTAGCCCCCCACCCTGCATTTCCAGGAACGGGCCACGGGGAGAGAGGCCTTTTTGGCCAATCACTACACTGTATACTAGGGGAGAACCTACTGTAGTCCAGGCATTACTTGAGGTGCTAGAGACACAATAGGAAAGGGAGGTTATACTAAATGAAAGAAGAAAAAGACTATCAAGTAACAATATCCATACACGTAGACACAGAGTAGGAAAGGGGTTTATACCTTGTCCTGGACAACCAAGAGCCATCGAGTTCACCAAAGTAGCCTGAACCACTCTAAACAGTGGCCCATCCCCACTTCACACATACCTTATATTGAGCTGTGGGTATTCTCGTATTACTCACTGAAATTGTGGTTTTACATCTCTTGTCCTCAATGAAAAGCAAGCCCTCTGAGCCTGGACACAGGCCATGGCTTGTTTTACTCTAGCCTGTGGCTAGCCTAGTGCCTGGCACAGAGTAACTGGCCCAGCAATTTAATAAAATGCTACTCTGACTACCAGCAGCCTTCAAGAGAGCTGAATTTTATATGTGAGCATTTCTTATCTGTTGATGGGGTAACTTCCTTGCCCTATAATAGCAATAGTGACCTTGTGGGTGGGACAAGGAGGTCACTGAGCAAAATGTCAACAGTGGCAGATGTGACTTCTGTTCAGTAATTGGTACCTGCAAAGAACAAGTAGGTCACCACATTAGTTTGACTCAGGACATTTCTCACCAGGCCATTAGCCTTTAGAGCACTCAGATCTCAATTAACATTCATGGAAATTGAATTATTTCCTGCCCACTTGAAGGCCTTCATTTATCCATGGGGAGTTTTACAAAGCAAAGGCTCCAAGGCTTGTATCCTTGAAAATCTTTGTTAAAGCCCAAGTTCAAAAATGGTATTCTTCCAGGTTACAAAGTACCTTCATGTAAATTATCAACTGCCCTCTCATAATGGTCCTGAATGGTTGGTGCAGGGGAAATCATGGTATAGAAACCATTAAATGATGTTTGGACATTGAGACACTAATCAGGAATAAGGCAAACCTACCTGATCTGAAACCCCATGCTTAATTCATGACACCCGTTCTTAATCCACTACACAGTGATGGTGAACCTTTTAGAGACCAAGTGTCCCAAACTACAACTCCAAAGCCACTTATTTATCACAAAATGCCAACATGGTAATTCAACCTGAATATTGATGTTTCAGTTTAGAGAAGGCAACTGTTATCCAGTGCTTGGCTGATGGGCAAGTTGGATTCTATGCTGAAAGAAAAGCTCTGCGTGCCCTGTGCAGCACATGTGCCACAGGTTTGTGCCACTACACCTGTGATCCACCACCCTGACTCTAAGCACAGGTTTATCTTCAGTCCTCCAAGAAATGCTTCATACACTGACCACCAAAATGATGAATTAACACACTGGGCTCCCACAACTGGAGTCATCGAGGGATTCACAGTTTCTGTGAGTGGGCACAATGCGTGTTATCAAACAGACAGAATGTGCTACTGCTGTCTGATAAGCCCAACTGCGTATGGCAAACAGACAGTACATTTGTCAAATGTTACAATGTAAGTAAATATAATGGACCTGCCATTTGAGCAATAGACCAGTTCTTAGCTTCACCAACCACATTCTTTCTGTCACTCGAGTAACTCCTTCAACTCAAAGATGAAATAAAGGAATCAGTTGAACACTGGCTTACCTATGCAGAAGGGTTTCACTTAGAGAACTGAGGAAGGTGTGAAATCAGAAAGAAGCCAGATGGAAAACCAGCTACAATATGAAATGTTATTAAGACGTTCCCGATAGTCTCAGTGGTGGGACCTCATGAAAACTTACCAGAACCTCACGCCTAGGTGACAGAATCACGATGATGATTTTGCTATATAGCAGACGTAAGGTAGTTTATTAATAATAGTGTGTGTCTTCACTGTTCTGACTCATTCCACTGAAGACATAAAGTCCCAAGAGCAAGATGACTTCCTGGCCATATTCAGGTCACCAACCAAGCAAAGGATCAGCAAAGGAAGAGCTCTGGCCAATGAAATTTGGCTTATTCCTGGGTTTCCTCTGAAGCAAGCATACTGGATTCTCAAGAGGAAATGCACCTAGACAAAAATCTGGGTGATACTGGGGAGGAGAAATAGATACAAGATAATATCAAATACTCAGGATGAAAGTTAAATATGGTTTCTGTATTTAACAAAATACAGAAAATTGGATCTAATTGGGCCCCACAGAGTCATGTGCTTAGCTGATGAATGGATTATGAGGAATTATAACTGACATGGTGTTAGGAAGGGGGAGTCTGCTCAGAAGAGGCATGTCACTGTGAGCATGATTTTCCAGGTTCCTCTCTCAGCTGTTTCCTGCCTGACATGACATGGATAGCTTTCATCCACCCAGACACTTTTGCCACAGCACCAACTATGCAAGGACTAAAAATTTTAAAACAAATCTCTACTCCTGCAAGTTGTGGATATTAAGTATTTTCTCCCAGTGACGAGGAAAGTAACTCAGACATATACCTCCCAAAGGTAAAGTTAGAGCTCAGTTAAGCCTCTGTAATAGTGTGCATGGATTAATAAACTGTCTTACTTACCTTAAATAGTAAAATCATCATCATTGCTGTCATTTATAAGATAACATAAATCAGTTCCAGATGCAGAACACAAACCTAACACTCGTCAAATATCATTCTTGACCTGGAAATTGTAGAAGCACTCCTGCACAGGGAGAAATGGGAAGTATCTTCATAGAGATAAAATCAATTTAAAGTCTATGGCACCTCTGAATAGGGTTCACACTGAGATCGTCCTCCGACTCGGATTGAAACAATAGCTTTGCTGTCTCACACCCCTCCAGGGGCAGAGCCGATTTCCAATGCCTTGATCTAGGCTGGCTGTGACCTGCTTCAAACAACCAAGTACAGCAGAAGCGACACTACACCAGTTCCAGATCTGAGCAGCTACCTTTGTTCTGTTGCAGTCCTCCTGCCACGGTGCCAGGAAGCCGAGAACAGAATGCTGAACACAGACCTCAACAAAAGAGAAGGAAAGTGACCACCCAGACCCAGGCCCCCAAACACAAGAGCCACGCCACCCAAAATGTGCAGCCTCAGACCAGAAAGGGCCTCTCTGGAAGGCACCTGGCAGGTACAAGGGATCATTGCCCTGTCCTACAGTATTCGTGATGCCTATGAGCATTCTGGGTGCAGTGCTACTGCTGACAGTGAAGAGGTTAAAAAAAATAAAAGTAAGATGAAATAAAAATGCCCAGGGTTCAGATGTCAGGCCAACTCAGCTTTGATGGGAAACCCTGGGTGCTTCTGTAGCAGCCCTGAAACAATCACTGATTCCTTTGGCTCTGTGACAGTTATAATAATATCTAAACTTATTTATGCAGAGAGCAGAATTACAAGGAGAGTTTAATTCAGATGCAAAGAAACCATAGGCACCAATGGGAAAGAGATGGGATATGGACACTTTGAATTGGGGCATTTAACTGCATTCAGACCAAACTGGAGATTTTCAACTTCACCTCTCATCATCATGATTAAGCAAAGAACTAAATATACTACATGAACCAGAGCCTGACACAGTTTGCCTTTCATAAAAAATAAAAAATAAATCAGCCAGAGATTTAGCTCAGTGGTTCTGGCGCCTGCTTCGCAAGCACAAGGTCCTGAGTTCGATCCCCGGAAACCACATACAATGCTGGGCATGGACTCACATCCACCAGCCATCAATACCACATACCACAGTGCCGGCCATGGTGGCTCATGCCTGTAGTCCCAGCACTCAGGAGGCAGAGGCAGGAGGATTGCTGAGTTCCAGGCTTGCCTGGGCTACATAGTGAGCTCAGGGCCAGCCTGAACTACAAAGTGAGACCCTGTCTCAAAAAACATAAATAGATAGATAGATGATAGATAGATAGATAGATAGATAGATAGATAGATAGATAGATAGATAGATAGATAGATAGATAAAAATAAAAAATAAAAATATGCTAAAAAAGGTAAACAAAACTTATGTATATAGAGAGCAGGAGTTTGTAGGGTAGACAGGGGAATGGAAAAAAAATGAGAATCTAGTTGTGTCATGCACTAGTACAAATTCCCAATGTCAATTGTGATTATGATGTGCATATAAAAGTACCAGTAAAATCAATTAAAAATTTTCCTTCATTACCTGTATATAAATAAATAAGTAAATGAATAAATAAATAGCTCATGTACAAAGCAGACACTTAAGAATTTTCAACAAAGGAGAGACAGGGATTAGAAATTAAAAAGTAAGAGGGCAAGAAGGGAAAGAGGAGAGGACTGAAAAAATGGAGATGGATGATAGACAGACAGACAGATAGATACAAAAACATAATCCCACACAGATGTAAATTGGTGTCAGTTAAAGATGTACATCATGAGGGGCTGGGGATTTAGCTCAAGTGATACCGCATCAACCTTGGTTGCACAAGGGCCTGAGTTCAATCCCCTGTACTGCCAAAAAAAAAATGTATATCATGTGAGTGGATAAGTCTTTCTGCAGTAGACGAGGGATAGAACAGGTCATTCAGTTATCCCCTCTCTCCAATTTTCCAAATGAGAATGTGGAGATATTAAAACATTGAATGAATCATTCAAAGTGTGTTCCCACAACACTGAACCTGCTTATGTACAGCGACCCCTTATTACCCAGGCAGACCAGTTTCAGGGCCCCTCTGTATACCAAACTATA
The DNA here is from genome assembly GCA_004025085.1 of Thryonomys swinderianus. Lineage (NCBI taxonomy): Eukaryota > Metazoa > Chordata > Mammalia > Rodentia > Thryonomyidae > Thryonomys > Thryonomys swinderianus. The sequence goes on along the minus strand of PVIC010012883.1, from coordinate 19,397 downwards.
AGATGCTCAAGCCCGGCACATAAAATGGTTTAATATGTAAATATAACCATATCTTTCTTCCAGTATATTTTAAATTATCACTACTTATATTTTTAGAACATAATACAGTCCAAATATATAAATATTTTATGTAAGCAATATTAATAACAAAAAATGCTCTTTAATAAGCAAATTTTGACATTTCTGATCTGTAGTAAGTCGAACTCACAGATGCAAATTCTGCACACATGGGGGAGTGACATTAAATTTAATATGAAGAATTTGGCAATTATAAAACCTCTTAACAGGTTAGTATATCTTCATAGGTACTCTGCATGTACCTATACCTATTAGATGTGTACCTATTAGAGTTTCTAATATCAACATCTCAGTTCTCAGCATGCACTTACTGAGCACCTACTTTGTGCCAGGTACACCACGTGATCAAATGAGCTGTGATTTAGGTTCTACCTTCTAGATTCTAGAGTTGATATTTTTCCATTATATTATCTCCACCTGAACTCTAATACAAAGGCAAACAGAACAAAGGAAGATGGGAACAAGAGAGAGAGAGAGAGAGAGAGAGAGAGAGAGAGAGAGAGAGAGAGAGGGTTCTGGAATCTAGCCAAGGCTTTATGCCAGGCACTTCACAGAAAACAGCATGTAAAAAGTAATAGATCTTCAATTCATCAAGTCCCCAGAGTAATGAATTCCAAGCAACCCATATTGTATCAAGAGCCTTGCTGGGCTGGGGAGTTCCCTTCCACAGAGTGATAGGCTGATGACTCTAGCTGGGTCTGTAATTCAATAAGACAACAACAGCACCGGAGTTTGGGAGATGGATCGATTTTAATGCAATGCCACTGACAAGTCTGAAAGGACTAAAAGACCCAATATTTCTCCCAAGGATTGGGCTGAGTCATGCCTGTAGGTGAGCACGGTCCTCCCGAAAGTTAGTGAATTATAGCCCACTGCAGTTTACACTGCTGCTGAAGTGAGATTCGGTTGAAGGCTTGATTTAAGGGGAAATTAAGGTTCTCACTCCAAACAGGGCTTGTGTGTTTGTTGAGTTGTAGGTGATGGACAGCTATGGTCACCCTAATGGACCCTAATGCCAGCCAGCAATAGCCTCATTTTTCATCATATCTGGGTGAAGTAAGTCTCATGAAATTCCCAAAATAGAATAGGAAACTAATGTTCCAGAAATAATAAGTAATTGAGACAGAAATTGAAATCTAGCCTATCCAATTCAAATATCTTTTTTATTTCTGGTTCCAAACAAGTCCTCTAAGAAGAGTCAGAAAACACAAGCTTCAGGCAAAATAAAGTTGAGCAATTCATGCCCTGTTATGGCTTAGATCTCAAATGTCCTCCTCAAAGTCCTATGTATTCAGGGGTGAACCTTTAGGAAGGCAAGTGAACCATGGAATGCTATACTTAGAGTGAATCAATCCACTGATGAATGGCTGTGGTGTTATAAGGACATGGGCCTGGCCTCAGGTAGGTCCCTGGAGGTATGCCCTAAAAAGGTATAGTCTTCTCTCTGGCTCATCTATTTTCCCTGCATCCTGGATGCCATGGTTGTTCAACTTTCCTCTGCCATGTCTTTCTGCCATACCATTTCTACCTGAGGGCCAACCATCCATGAGCTGAATCCTCTTACACTGTGAGCCAAAGTAAATTACTTCTCCTTTAAATTGCAGATGTGAGCTGTTTTGTCCCAGTGGCTAATACAAGGCCCAGTTGGTCCACTGTAAGCTTGACAAGTCAGTGCTCATTGTGGGTAGGGACCTTAATCCTCCATCTGTGCAGGACTCTGTCTGCAGGATGTGGCAGCTGGTGTGGCCAGAGTCAAAGATCTAAGAGAGGAAAGAAGAGGCCACGGTGTCTTTTATGATCCACCCCCAAAACCTGACTCTGTCATTCCCACAGAACCCTGATTATGCCAGTTAGTGTGAGAAAAGACTGGACAGGCACATGAATAGGCCAGCAGGGCCTGGAAACCCCCGGCCACCTGTGCGGAGCTGAGAACCCCAAGAACTGCAGTCAGAAGCCAAGAGTGAGGTAGAGGAAAGGCACAAATGTGCTGGACAGAAAGCTAAGAAACTTCCAGGGCTGGTCCCATTATTTCCATAAAATTGCCCACCACAGAGATATCAAGCTTCTCTTGTTCACATTGAGAATTTCACATCTGAAAAGTCCATGGTAGGAATAATTTTCCTTCTGGAATGGTACTGAGAAGTTATCAACAAAGCCCTAGGTGTAAAACACATATCCTTTACAAACAAATATTTATTGTAGGTCACCTGATTAATTCTGGCCTTGTGCCCAGCTTCTCTCATTTCTGCTCGAGTGGCAAAACAACAAAGTAGGCAAAGTGCTGTTCTTCACTGCGTCAGAGAGTGCGTTCTCAGGCTCTATTGGCCCCAGATCCACTCGGCCCCACAGGCAGAAAATGCTGCTCTGTGCCATGTTAGACTCATTCAATTACCCGCAGAATGGTGAAGATCGAGCTGGAAAATGAGCAGAAACCAGGAGGCCACCTACGGCTAAGAGACCATGTGGAGAGCCAAGGTTCCACCATAGGACCAGCAGGGATCTGTGCCGTTTGGAGCTCTCCCATTGAGCAGTGCAGCCAGGAGTCAGACTCCCCAGGCTACAGTCTTAGCACTCCAGTACTCCATGAGTTATGTGTCTCCAGTCACTCCACTGCCATGAACCCTGGCTTCCGTTTCAGTACAGTGGAGATAATAGGCTGGTGTTCCATTAGGCCAGTTAGAAAAGCTAATTTAAATTAGGTGCTGCATTAGTTAACTTTCCACTGCTCTAACAAAGAACTTGGATAAATATACTTAACAAGAGGAAAGGTTTATTCTGAATGATGGCTTCTGAAGTATCAGTTCATGGTTGATAGGCCCACTGCTTTGGACTCATGACACGGTACCTTACAGAAAGACCACGGGGTAGAGGATGTTGCTTACTTTATGGCCACCAGAAAGCAGAAAGAAAGTGCCAGAGAGTGATGTCCCATCATCCCTTTATGAGCACAGCCCGAGCAACCCAACTTTCTCCTACTAGATCCCACCTCTAGAAAGCTCCATCACTTCCTAACTGTGCCACAAGCTGGGAGCGAAGCCTTCAATACACCGGCTTTGGAGGGAACATTTAAAATGTTAACTATAAAAACTAGCAGTCTCCATAAAATTTGAGGGCTTTCCAACTTCGCAGTCTCCTCATCTCACTAAAAGGAGTCCGATTCCCCGGGAAGGCAGGTGATGTGTCCACAGCAACACAAAGAACAGATATGCATCTCCAGCTCCTGCATGCTGACTCCCAGGACTGAGTTGAGCTTTGGATAATTTTGAAAATGTCTTTTTGGCAAATGGCCTAAGTGTTGCAGCCATTGAGTTGGTCGAGGTCTTCTTCAAAGGCCAAGCTTCCAAGCAGAATATTGGGGCCAGGTACAGGTAAGAGGATGACCGGAGCATAGCCAGGTCTGTGGGGCCCATTTTTCTCCTCCATCCACCAAGTGGAAAATGACAGTCCTAAATGCCTCCTTTGAATGCCTCGCGAGGGATTTACTGTTTTAGTGGCACGATCAGGGATTATGAAATGACTGTCAGATCCAAGTGTGCTCCCTGGAAGGGCCCTGGAAGTATATCTGTTGGAAATACTGATGGTGTAGAGGAATGAACTGAGGCCAAACCTAAGTTTGTCCTGGTATTACAAAACCAGGAAGTGCAGAACCAGGACAGGTGCTAAGGTCAGGTTGTACATCTGTTCTGCTCCTCTGTCACTCAGAAAGTGTAACTTCACGTTCACTGCAAGCTCATCTGGTTGAGTCTATTGCAGCCAGCCAGAGAGAAACACCACAAGACTTAGAAGAGATGTAAAGGAATGGATACCGCAGAGCTGCTGTGCGTGCGAAGCTCTGCTTCTCCTGTCCCTCAGAGAACTGTTGCTTCTGCTGGAACAGCGCCCCTGCTCACTGCTTCTCACCTTAGCCCAGGGGTAGCATGTGATAGGCAGTCAACCAAGGTAATGAATAACAGGAAGGTCTCACTTCCACCTTAAGACAACAGAGCAGTCCTGAGTTATAGAGGAAAGAGCTGATGCTCAGAGTCATTGAATGATGACTTCAAAACATGCCAGATACGAGTATGGGGATTATAAGTAATTGTGCACCCTTCAGAAAGAAAAATTCCTAATGGGACGTATATTGGTGTAGAAATAGGATTGCCTCCGATCCAACAAAGAAAGTGTTGTGGGTCCTTTCAAAGCAGTTCTGCAACTAAATATGACCCCAAGCAGCTCAGTTAGCTCTGTCTCTGCACTCAGCAACCTCTGGCACTGTGGACAGAAGAAGGGTTAGCAGGAGGGCCTTGGTCCACACATTTGTCATAGATCTTAAAGTCTTGGGAACCCAAATTAACCAGGGTTTTATAGTCTTTAAATTTCAAGTACTGGACTGACCGTATCTCTTAAAATTCTAGCCAATTATGTATACAATATGCTTGAAGTAAGAAACAGTGGTATAGTAATTGCCAAGTGACAGTTGCTATTCTGAGAGTGTCACATGTATTAGCTGAGTTAATCCTTATAAAATGCTTAATGTGGAGGTTTTTATGATTGTCAAACCTCCATACTGAAGACTCAAGAGAGGAAGAGAGAAATAAGTAAGAGTCACATGCTGATGACTTCCAAGTTCTCATTCTGATCTTTCTTGCCTGGCATTAATCTCCTTTGAATGGATAGGTAGATCCAAAATGGAAGAATGAAGAGATGAGTCAGTGGAAGAATGGAAAATAAAGGACCCCGTGATGAAGTGTACTATGGAGACACAGACTGCATGCATCAGTTTGATCTACAATTCACAAAGAGAGCAGCTTCTGTAAAGGCTGAATCACACTGGATTTGTTGGGAAGTCTGAGAATGGTGGTTACGTATGCCTGCTCTGAAACACAGGTATGTCCTTGCATGTGCCAGATCTTCCCCTAAAAACTATTTACCTTTGTGTATGTCTTCTTTGAGCCTCAATTTCTATTTCTGAAAAATGGGGGATATAAATCATCTGCTGAGAAGAATGTGTCAGGATTCAATGTTATGCTGGTGCCTAGTACGTACTTAGCAATTGTGTGTTGAAATAAGTGAGCCAACCAACAATGTATCATTGGCATCCCTCACCTGAAAAGAATCGGGCAAAAGTAGAATGAAAGATCTTCCCATATCTTGTAAAATCACCCAAAATGCAACAAAACTCTGAAAATCCCCAGATTTAAATGTCAAAACCTTAGTCATGCCATTAGATAGGAGGCCACATAGTCTTCTCTCCCTTACATTCAAGTCATCGAAGTGAACTACAAGCTAATTGTGATTCACAAAGCCAGGTAATCTTCCTAATCCACAATATCTTTGAACTGCACATTTGCAGTTGGCAAAAAACAGGTGCTCTTCTGTAGGAGCTAAGAGGAGTAAAAAGAAAGGATTTTTGTCTAGGGACTATAAGCGTAGGACAGGGCATCAGCTTCCTCGGTGGGTACTTCTATTCAACTCACACACCAGCCAGGAAGAAGACATTACCTTCTACTTTAATGAGAAGCCACTGCCCTCAAGGTCATGCGACTTTGAGGGGTGGGTCTATCTAGAAGTCGTGTCAATTTTGAGTAGCAATTACGTATGCAGCTGAAAACACAGATTCCTCTGTACCCCTCATTGTTTTGGAGAATATGGTGATTTTTCCACATTCCCCTGCAGCTCTTTAAAAGCACATTTTTCTGTATCAAAGAGAAAATGAAAAGGATGTTCTTACTGCAGGGAGGAGAGAAAAGGACTTACATCATGTTTGACATGTGCCCTTGCTTAGCAGATGAAGGGAAACTAGACAGCGGAGACCCCAAAGCACCCTTCTTCCCCGAGTCAGTCTCCATTCCTCCCACCTCTGATGTGTGAAGAACATATATGAAGGGCCAGGATAATCACCCTGGCAAGCTCTGGGAAGAAAAAGACTGGAATAGCAACATAAACTTGAAAGAAACATAAAAGGAACAAAAAGAAAGCCTTAAATGTAGAATCAGAAAATGCAAAATTAGAAATGCAGAGTAATAAAAGAATAGGCAAAGTGCATTGGGAGAGGAGAGAGGCTTATAATGAATCTGCACGAGAACCTTGCAGATATGAAGGGAAGGGGTGAGGGGCGCAAGCCTGCTACGGTGACATAAGAAGGGAGAAGATCTCAGAGTGTGGGGAACAGAGAGGATCCCCACATCCCCAGCACACTGATCAAGACAGCCACGGTAGAGAAGGCTGCAGACGGAAGCACATCATGGAAAGGCATCGCACGGGTCTTGCCATCCTGGCGTCTGGGCCAGCTGCCTCAAAATCACCACAGATGGTTCCTCAAAACTCAGCTCCCAAGCCCTCCCCCAGGCCGAGGAACTCAACATGACGAGGCAGATGGGCGGCTCTGGCTCCGTGCCCCTGACCCTCCCCTGGCCTGGGAAGTCATTCTAAAACTTTGAGCCAAGAACCTGATGCTCATATTTCATTCTACAGGGATGTTCCTCCCCCATGATGTCTCACGGGCTTTACAAACACTACCAATGCCATGTATAAACTCTACACCTTCATTAGCATAACACAGCGCCCCTGCTGCATTTGCGCTTTAAACTGGAAGCTCAGAGAGGGTGAGGGTGGAAACCACCTTAATTTGGTTGAGGCCTTAGCAGTCAGCACTGCAGCTGCCTGCCGGGTGGCAGGAACAGAATCCTGACTGAAGGAGCACAAAGCAGATGTGTGTACACCTGCGGTACAGCAGAAGTCTAGATGCCAAGTGAGAAGAGGAAGCTACAAGCTTAGCAGCAGACTCCTGGATACCCTTGGAGAGTGGACTGTGGCCTGAAATAAGATGCTCTATTACTACACGGAGCAGGGAGAAGAGCCCAAAGAATCCACACGTTTCCTGGGTATGGGTGGGATCCCTGCTAGGCCAGCAGGGTAAGTGCGTGTACTTTGAGAATTCTTCCTGATACGAAACCCACTAAAAATCGGATCCTCTGCCTGTCTGTGTAAATAAAGCTTTATTGGAACAGAGTGACGGATGGAGTTTTGTTTAGATATTGTCTGTGCCTGCTTTCACACTGCAAGAGCAGAGTTAAGTAGTTGTGACAGAGACCATCTGGTCAGGAAAAGCCAAAATATTTACTATCTTCCTGTCCCTTTTTAGAAAACGTTTGCCAACATCTGAGTGAGGGATTCGTGTGGTTTTTTGCTGTTTCAGAAGTTGCACTGAGTTCAGGGGGAGAAGCACTTAGTGATTTCCTGTTCAGATGTGGTTAATCTAAGCAAAAGGAAAAATAGAAAAGCCATCCTCTGCTCACCCGCAACTATGAGAATCGACCCTCATCAACGGTCTCCTTGGGCTGAGGATGTAGTTCGGTGGTGCCACACCCTCCTGGCAAGCACAAGGTCTCGAGTTCGATTCCCAGTACAGAAAAAGTAAAGTCTCCTTGAGGACCAAGAAGATCACAAGACACAGGCAGCATTGGTACAAGACTCTTACTTGGCAGACAAGCACCAATGTCTTCTCTTATCCTCTTGAAGACTGTGGTTCACGTCCATACAGAGATGGGATTCAAACTCCTACAGGGCTCTTGTTACCTAGGCTTGTATCATCAAAGACCTAAACTTTTCCTCTCTTTAGTTCCAACCAAAGCAAAAAGAACAGCAGAGACAGTCACCAGGCTATATGTGAAATCTATAAATGCCCTTGAACCCAGTCGCTATACCCAGACTACCTTGATTTGACTTCAGGTGTCCTGAGATGTGTAGTTACTTCGGGTCCCTGTGCTTGGTTCCTTCAGCTGTAAAAGGAACATAGCAACCGGACCTTCCTCTTGGGTTTGTTACAGGGATTAAATAATTTAATATATGCAAAACACTTTGAATGAAGCTGGGCCTGCAGAATGTATCCTATGAGCCTATTGTTTCTTTGGTTTACCTACAATTTAAACCCTTATTACAGAGGTCTATTCTGCTACTCATTTCCTCTCATTATCCATTCCACATTCGATTTATGTTCATTCATGATCTTCTTGCTTCCTGTGAAGTAGTACATTACCCTAATTTTGCACATGAGGACACAGAGACATAGGTAAAAGACATAATTGTTTTTTCAGAGCCATTCAGCCAGTAAGCAGGATAGCCCAGAATGGAAGTTTCCATGGACTGACTTGGTTCAAAGCTCAGGAGGGATGGCTCAGTCCTATGCTGCAGTGCCTGAGACAGCCAAATCCTCGGAGCTAATGCTCCTTCCCAGTCCAAAACACTAGCTTAAAGTGACTCTCCCCTCTCTGGCCATAGAGAGAGAAAAAGACACAGTAGAAGAGCTGAGCTGTCAGCACCAGCAGGTATTAAGCCAGGCCTGCCAGGGCCAGTGTCCACCCAAGAGCAGTTACTCAGCCCTCTTCGTGCACTGCCCCTGACCACAAAGAAAACAGGCATTCATCTAGAATTTCCTCTAGTAACATGCTCATGTGACTGTGTATTAACTAATGAGTGAGATGAAAGGGAAATATTCTGGCGGTCTTCGGGAAGGATTGTCTTTCTTCGCAAAAGGTACAGATAAGGGAGAAGAGTGAGGACTCCTTCTCCTTTTCCTTCTGCCTTGAAGAGAGATGTGACGTTGGGAGCTACTGTACAGTCATGATACGCAACAAGGAGGATAAAACAGATATCTGGGGCTGGTAAAGAAGAGCTGTTTTTGAAAACCAATGAGTTGATGCTCTTTCGTAAGTATTAAAAAGAAAGAAATGTCCCAGGCTTGTGCAGGATACAACATGTCGAAGTCACCAGTAATCAAGTTCCCTGTTGCGCAGAGCTGGCAGCAATGCAGGATGCCCCTGCAAAGCAGCTCAGGTGGGCAGTGGTATTAAGTATCTCCCAGGAGCTGGCACTGGGTCTCAGGGAAACAATTCACTCCCGGGCTGTCTGTTCTCATGGGCCGAATACAGAAGGGAGACCAGCTGTCAGTCAATGTCCATGACTCCTGAGACATTACGACTATTTGCGAAGGGGAAACACCATAAATGATTCAAGCAGTTCTGTGCAAAGTGGCAAAAAGAACATTTACAAGAAATTAACAGAAAAAAATCATTGTAAGCATAGCCTGGGGATTAATGCATAACTTCTGCTAGTTTTTAATTTCATGGTAAGGCATAGAAATGAAATTTTAACTGGCACTCATTACTACAGGGCTACCAAATTTAGGGTCTTCACAAGAATTTCTTATATGTATCTCATTTAATCCTTACGAGGATGCTGTGATATTAATTGGATAACTTTATTTAACAAAAGATAGAGCTCAGAGTTCCAAAGTCTAAATAAGTTACCTCAGAACCTCACAGCCAACTTGAGTCCTGCTGGGTTCCAGGCTCAAACCTGGCTCCCTCCACTAGCCACGTTCGTTCCCAGAGGCACACACACACACACACACACACACCCCCGTTCTTCTCGCATATTCAATGAAGACGAGCCTTTCTGCCACTGCATTCAACGTACCAGGGCGTTGTCACGTGACCATCACGCTGTCCCGGTGACACAGACGCCATCGACCTGCTGTCAGTGCTCCCTCAGGAGCCTGAGTCAACGCCACGACCAGCTGAGTCAATGATGCAAGGCTGGTGTGATAGAGGAGGGTAATCATGACAGGGAAGCCATCCACTTCCAACACCTCCAAGACCAGAAAAATACACATGTACATACACACAGGCACGTAAATATATGGGTGTCTATAAATACATTCATATGTATAAATATAGAAATACATATGTCTACATGCGATGCATTATTTTCGTTTCCTTTCCACTGACTTCAGATTTACCCTACACCTAAGCTATCTGAGGACAACAGACCTTATTCTCTTGCTCTTAGCATTTCTTCTGGTTCTTTGCAGTTCTACAGAACATGCCTCTACTTGGTAGAGCAGGTCACATCCAAGTTTAAGGATTTAAGAGAGTGAGGATTAAGACGCCGGGGTTCTGTTGTAAACTGAGCTCCAGGGAAGGCCGTATCGGTGATGAGTCAGTAAAGAACTCCCTGGCCGAGGTTTTGGGGGCGCTTTCCTGAGAGGCTGCCACCTGGAGAGGTGTTTGAAAGACAGAGCATCTGGCGCAAACACGAGGCCAGCGAGTGAGGCTCTGGACACCCCACCCCCACCCCGCCATGTCAGCTCAAAGAGCCCGCTTCTCCATTCGTTCTGCACTCAGGCTTTCCTGTCCAACGTTATTCAAAAAATAGGTAATGGTGCCTTCTCATAGAGATAATGAAGAAAATGCTAGACACGCACCCTTGTGGCCAGGCCCAGCATGAGCCGCACAAACCCCAGGTGGATAAAGATGGTGGAACAGAGCTAGGGGCCTCCAGGGAACATGAAGAGGGGGGTCACAGACCAGGACAAACACACCGCACGGCCCTGCTGTGTGAGACTCTCCCCGCAGCATTTCTACTGCTTCTGACTGGTCTATAGTTTTCTTTACATACTGAGAAAAAATTAATTGAGGGCCATTTAAATTACATTTTTAGTCAATCGAGAGTAAAAAATAGTTATAAATTTTTTCTAAAACAGTATGTCTTCAATTTTTGGCAAATGTAGATCACAGATATCTCTATATTAACAAATAAAATAGAACCTGTCAAAGACTGAGCCCTAACAGGAAGTCGCTGGCGCTGAACCTTTGGTGAGATCAAAGAACAGATTGAGCACTTTGTTCTTCAGGTCGTGTTGCAAAGCAGGTGGGAAAAGGGATAGGCAGGAAAAGGACAGCTGCTATTTCCACACGCTTTACAGTGGAAGGAAAGGCCAGTAATCACATGATTACGCTCCCAGGCAGAGTACACATGTCGAACAAGGTAAGAGCGTTTAAAAACCACACCAGCTGGGCTTTAGGCAAGACAGAAATCCCTGAGGGGGTGAGCACAGGAGGACAGGAGAAGGGGAAAGGGTGGTGGGCTTCCACAGAGCTGACACCCACCGCAAGAAGTCATGAGCTTCACGAGGCAGGAAAGGAAGGAGTCCCTGCTCAGCCACCTCCCAGCCCTCACCAGTCTTGGATGGCTACTGAGGCCCTGTAACCCCCTGGTAACTTAACCGGAGGGTAGAGGAAGTAACAGAGGCCACCTCTGTCAGGATGGCGTCAGTAAGGAAAGGAAGCGAGATGGCACCCCAGAGGCACAGTGAGGGAGATTTCCGAGGGATGAGGTTTGCACTTGACAGCTGCGTGACCCCGAGGAAGAGGAGGGAACAGAAAGACCCTTTAACTGTGAAGAAAAGTCACAAAGGAGTAATATAATTATCGTTCAAGTACCGAACGTTTATAAGGCACTTCAAATAGCAACTATGATGTGCCTTTGAGTTGTATGACTTCATGCAGTATGTTTTAAAGCCTACGGGGCAAGCCCTTGTGACTTAATTTGACAGACAAGGACATGGAGGCTCAGTCTTAGCTCTCTGTGATCCCGTGTTCCTGCTTCAGATACTACGTGCCCATTCAAGGGTGTGTGCCACACACTGCTGGACAACAGGCATAGAAACAGGAATGCGGGGAACACAAACCGCAGCCTCACAAAGGCTCAAGCTACCGTGGGGGTCAAGGGGGTAGCTGCGCGGTGGGCAACCATTCAGATGGGCTTCTTCCTGGCTCCTGAGATGAGACATCTCCTCGGAATGCACGATCAGTTATCAGGCGGGCTCTGCCAAACAACCCCCACCAGGCTAAGATCCAGGCCTCCAGGACCCTCCGGACAGGCACAGGATGTTGAGGCAGAAAGCCAGCACTCTACCCACTCAGAGCAGGACTTCACTGAGTAGCCCTGAGCCCCTTGCTCACCCACAGGCAGGGTTCCTTCTCAGTCTTCTAAACACAGGCGGAGTCAGCACAGACGAATGAAGATGACACTTTGCTTAAGCTACAGTGAAATTCCAAGACGGAAAAAAACAGAATGGAAGGATTTCAGGACAGATTGCCATTGTTCCAGAAGCGAGGCTTGCTGCTGGAAGACAGTGGGCCCACTGCCCAGAACTCAGAACCAAAAACCCGTGTCCTCACAGAAAATGCATCCAGCCCCCTAGAAGGTTCCATTAGTTGCCCCTCTGCCAACCCCACGAGCTCAGCCAGCAGGACAGCACAGCCTCTGCACCTCCGTACCTAGAACCTTCTGGCTGTGACAGAATCCTTTGTGCATCTAGGAGAAAACAAGCAAAAGTTGGACAAGGAATGAATCACTGTATTCATTGTTTAAAGAAAAAAAATTAATAAGGAAACAGCCACAAGCTGGAAACCCAGGCTCGAGGGCAATTTTGCAATTAAGAAAATTAGAGAGTGCAGTTTCAGAAGACAAACTGTCAAGTCAAAAGCAGCGAGAGAAAAGGATACACAAACTCACGCAGCTCTTGCAGTATCCGGATCAATGCGGGGCTGGATTTGGCAGGACTGAGGTGGGGAGCAGTTTTTATCACCGCTGTAGCCAGGAGGTGTTTCGTGCCTCAAAACCATCTGCTAAGTGTCCTCCACCGTCTTTTCCCAGGGGGTATTTGAGAAATGCCTGTTCTGTGTGCAGCCAGATACTGGGCCCACTTCGTGTAGACCATGTAAGCCTGAGATTCCTGGGAAGAAGTTCCCTAGAGTTCAGGTTTGCACATGAAGTGCCTGAGGCTTCAGGGTCACTCTGCTAAGTTCATGTGGTAATCAAGATGGTGCTCCAAGAGGGGTGCAGGGCAGTTCCATTCCTGATTCCACGTGCTTCTCACTGTACTGAGCGGCTCTCTAAGACCCTCCTACATCCATGGGTCCATCTTAATTGCCAGGCGATTCAGTCTTCCTCCTTTGGCTGTTAGCCTTGTGCCCAGAGCCTTGCATCTATGCACAGCACACTCTTCTCACTGACACTGCAAGTAGCAGTTGGGAGCTCCCGGAGCCCCACGGCCTCCCCTATCTGAGCCCATCCTGGATCCCAGCTCCTGCCTGCCCAGCCCTGTGGCTGCCAATTTCTGGCTCTATTTCCTGATGCACAAATCACCTGACCTCTACAACCTGAGCCTTGGCTTCAGCATGGACAAAGTTACTTTTTCCTGTACGTGGACGAGTGACAGGCCTTGTCCTTCTGCAGAGTACCTGGACAGAGTCCCACAGGAGAGAGCCAAGACCCTGCGCAGCCAAGAGAAGATGAGTCCTGCTCATGATACCTCTTGCCTAGCGCAGAAACACACAGGTCAAAGCTAGCAAGGGAGGCTGCAGCGCAACCCAGTTAGAGAGTAGGTCAGAATTGCAGTCAGGAGAGAGAAGTAGGTCAGGGTGCACTGGGTGGTGTGATGGGGAAGAGCCGGCCTATATTCCAGGAACTGGTGTCCTGATGTTTGCTCAAGGAATGAACCGACTGTACCAAGGAACGTGAACAGGGAACGATGGTACATCTTACAAGGTGTGAGGTCAATTCACGATTGCGGTGCCAATGCAAAGACAATGGCTGACAGGAAACCGAGCTATTTTTAAACTTTTCAGTTAACTATATGGCAGGCTGCACTGCTCTGTGCAATTAGTTATGTCTCATTATAGAAAGGAGAGGAGAGCTTGGCCTCACCTTGGTTGTTAAAGGTTCTCCTTTCCCTAAGAAATGTGGTGTGACAAATACACATCAACCTCACTTGGATGAACCGGGATCCATCAGCACGGAGGTAAATGATCATGACAAAGAGTTGTAATATAAGTTCTATCAGTTAGACAGGGAGAGTCAGGGAAGCAGATCCCAGAGTGACAAATGATAACAAAATATCCTTCTTGATTGGTTTCTAATAATTTATCTCCTCACTCAAAAGCCAAAGTCTGAATAAGATTTTGTCCCACTGAAAATTCTATGTAATCCTCATCTTTACCAAATATAGAGGTGAAGATTGCTTCTGGCTCTTGCTATAAACATGCAGAAGAGGGCTGAGATTTAGCTCAGTGGTTCCAGTGCCTGCCTAGCAAGCACAAGGTCCCTGGTTCATCTCCAGTAACCACATAATACTGGGCGTGGTGGCTCACACCCTCCAGCAATCAGTACCACATACCACAGTGCCAGGCATGGTGGCTCACGCCTGTAATTCCAGCACTTGGGAGGCAGAGGCAGGAGGACTGCTGAGTTTGAGGCTTGCCTGGGCTACATGGTGAGCTCAGGGCCAGCCTGAACTTGGCTGGCCACACACTGATGTCAGAGTGACCCCAGAGTCTACCTAAGGGTGAGAGAGACTCAGTCTCAAACATCAGGAGGTGAAAGTAAAGCACCCCGAAGTGTGACCACTACACTATTTAGCTTGAATTTACTTGGGCCTGTAGACCTGTGCTGTTGAATGGGGAAATCACTAGCCACAAGTGATTCCTCACATTTACATTAATTAAATAAAAATTAAAGCTCATCTCCTCAGCCACATTTCCCACGTCCAATAACTCCATGTAGTGAGTCATTATCATGTGAAACATATTAAACATTTTCACCAGCTCAGAAAGTTCTTTTGGACAGTATTGCTTTAGGCCTAGTTTACCTCATTTCTAAAATACAGGAAACAGTGAATCAAGGTAAATAATATCAGCACACAACCACTCAGACTTTTCCAGAATGTGAGAACTTTTTATAAGATGACTGGCTGGGACCTCACAATAGTAAGTCTATGCAGAGGGTGTGGAAGGGAAATTTAGAAGATGGCTTTAGATTTAAAGAGAATCAAATCAGGTAAAATCAAGATAAATCCACATACTATAGTTACGTTCTACTTCAGTAATGGTGATAAGAAACTTTCTTAAGCAAACTGGGGTAATGCAAGTGGCACGTACACTAAATGGTATCATCGAATACGGTTACTTTTTAGTACAGTGATATCATTGAGGTCTTACTGAAGAGTGTCCGTCTGACAAGAAGGCTGCTAGCAGAATTTGCTTTTAGAGCCTTGAAGCCTGCAACTTCATTTCAGATGAGCTAGGAAACCGTGCGCACCTCCCCATGGTGCTGACTTAAATGTTATCAGACATGAACAACTGTTCAATCTGGGTATAGAAACTATTTCTGTCTATTATGCCTTTTTCAGATTGTATTGGTGATTGAAACATTTCTATAATAAAGTTCTTGTGACACAAACATCCCAGTACAATTTAAAGGGTCAGATATGTGTCCAAACCCCAAGGCAGTTGGTACTGGAAAGCCCAGTTTTGCTTACCCTGCCTGCTTCATTCCTCCAGTGCTGTTTTACTCACACATATGTCATGGAGATCAAATGAGAAGAGTAATTGTACTGTCTTCTGATTCATGAGCTGTTAGCCCTTGATTTATTGCCCATGGACAGAAGAAAACTTGCAGATCCTGCTGGTATAAAATTTTCAGCACAGTTCGCCAAACTCTGAATTATCTGTTTCATTATGATTCTACCTGAGTAAGTTCTGAGACTCTCCTCCTTCCACCGTTCCATTCTTCGTAGAATGTGGTGTTGCAGTTTCCAGGCAACGCTGACGTTTTATGGCTCAAAAGTTTCTCCTGTACATAGCACTAACAAAAAAACTTCTTCTTAAGCATTGAAATTTTAGGTTAAAATTTATAGGAAAATAAATTTAAATTGAAAGGATAAAAACAGAAAGAGACATTAAAAATAACCAAACTCCTGGAATTATGAAACTTGGTAGTGAAGACCTAAGAAAGAGCTAGTTGATTGGAACTAGGAAAGAAGACAAGGACTCTTTCCAACTGGTGACAAAGCACTTCTCTGAATTATTCCAACCCCCTTAGGTGACAGATAAAGTAATACAAACCTGTGCTCACCAGGGTCCCTGAGAAGTGAGGATGCACTTATATGACATTTCCTGTACTAAGAAAGACAAATAGGAATGAAAAGTTCACAGAAATGGAAGTAACTGAGCCCGACTACAACAAGTAGACAATGTAATTAACCCATTCCAAGAGATGGCTCCAGAGTGCTGTGCCATAGAATTTTAAGAATTAAAGACTCCACTAATGATAGGAGAATAAAATGGACAAAAGCAACCTTTAATTACTGTCAGGCTATACTACCCAAGGATTAACATTACTGGGAGAGGAAACGGAAGGAAGTTACTCTCAGATTTAGAGAAGGCTTAGGTGACAGTCCTAACATAGAGCCTCCAACATATTCTGCAAGTCGCCTCTGTGATGAAAAAGATAAAATTAGTGCAACAGACACCAGACCCAATATGCACACATCCAAATCTTCCCTAGCCTAGCCAATAGGTAGAATGCCATGGCCAGTGCGCTAGGGGTGAGTGCCAGAGGTAGTCAAAACAGACATATTCTCCTCTACATCATACATGTCATCCAACAGCATAAATAATAAAAGCATTTAGGACATAAATGCTGGACATAAGGTAAAGCCATCTGCTGTAAAGGATAAGATATCTAAATTGAAATCTGAAATATACACATTGGAAGAAGTGTTAGACACCAAGCACAGACCTTGTGATAGGAGAAAACACACAGCTTTAGATAAATGTTTTCTAGACATTTCAGAACATGTATCTCAAACAGATAATAGAAAACATTCACAGCTGTACTGGTCAGGTTTCCATCACTGGAACAAAACACGTGGCTAAAATAACTGACAGGAAGCAGGCTTATTTTGGCTCATAGTTTCAAGAGGTTCAGTCCATGATCGTTGGCTCCTGGATGTTTACCTAGGTACACACTATAGATAACAAGAGGCAGATGAATCTTCCATTAACCTAATTAACTCAAGTTGTGTGTACCTACTATGCAGCACATAGACATACAGGATTCTGCTCAGATGCTCAGGAGTTAGTATGAAAAATAAGAATTTAGTTCTTTTCAGCTCAGTCTTTTTGTCTTTTGTTCCACATATGACTGTGATTATGTGGTTATACTTGCTTTTGATGACTTACACCTTTGTGAAATGATGAGAGACAAGAGGATGCAGAAGGAGAACCTAAAACTAAGCATTAAGAATTCAATGTCAAAGTAGTTACCTAACATGCACATGACCCTGGGTTCCATTCCAACCCCACTGATGTTAAAATAACATCAACAATAATGTGGTTACAACTGCTATCCTAATATCTAGTCTAGCCCAACCCATAGCTTCATCTCCACTGGTATAGAACAACCAATGAAGAAAGCTTCAAAATCTCCTCATATCCTCTTTCTCCTTAAAAGCTTCTCCAGGGAGCCATGGAGTCTGCAGTATGAGCCTGGCATCTTTGGAAGGCCTGATACAGTCCCTTCCACTAAAGGGATGAAGTCCTTGCTCTCATCCACCATTTTTCTCTGCTCCTTCCCAAACAAATCCCATGTTCTTGAACACAGATATAGGTTTCTCTTTTAGCAAAAACCACAAACTCCTATGACCATCTCCATTTTAAATTGTAGGACATTGGAATAGCAACAATACTCTAAGGAGTGAAGACCATGTTATAACTAAGTTCAGCCTAATTTCTTTCAAAGTAATTTCTAAAAGACTCACAGGATTATGAGAATAACATGCTGGTCATCCAATCAGACACCAGAGGATTTAAGATCTAATAATGACAGCAAACAAGGACAGAATTACTCTTGACCTATTGATGATCATGTTCAGATACTCTCAACTCACTAACATGACAGAAAAAGAGAAAGGAGCACTGAGGAGAGGGAAAGAGATTAGGGAGACAAAGTTTTACATCTAATTATAATGTTGTTGTTTTTCAGTCTAAGCCTAGTATAAATGTGCATTAAACTATAAACAGAATGAGTTTCCTCAAATACAAACCATCCCAGGGGATCTCAGCATTAGAAGTAGCACTTTGGAATGTGTGTGTTATGTACACTGTATAAAGATCAGTATTTCATGTTTTATTTGACTGCATTAAAATGTCTCAGTCAGAACTTTAAATAGATTCAGTGTTTGTACTAAGGTTTGCAAATCCACTGTAAAAAGCCAGCTAGTCAATGGAAATCAAACGTGGCCTTGACTCCTTCACTGTGCAGAGAGAGCTTCTTTCCCTCTGCAAACATATGGGGCACAGGTTTACCTGGGCCATCTGGAAGATGGGGAGGATATTTGAGAAAAAAATAGACTGTACCCCCAGACACTTTGGTGAACATCCCATTTTTATTATTCTCTGAATGTCCTCAGAGAAATTAGTCCCTCTCTGACCTTCAGTGTCTTTCTTGCAAAATGAGAATAATAATAACCACATCATTAACGATGTCACGTTGTTGTTGGGGCAAATGAGAAGAGCCATGTGGTCTATATAGATGTCAGTGCATAATAGGGGCTTAATAAAGCTGCCTCTTCTATGTCTATTATTCTAGCTAAAAATTATAGAAGCTCATTGAGGGTGTAGGGAAGCTTCTGCTCCCAACATGGTGCACCTCCTATCCCTATTCAGCTCTTTGCTCACAAGGAAGTTGTCCTGACACTAGAGGCAATGTCCCAGTTCCACACATCTCTAAATTAGCAACTATCTTCCTACCTTTATCATGGTATGCATATATTTATAAATGTAATGTGTATACCAACTATATACATATATTTACATATGTATATATGTACATATATATTACCATGTATCTATGTACATATATATTACTATGGTGTATATGTGTACCTATATATGTGTATACATCTGTTTATATATGTATGGTACAAATTACATTTTATATATATATATGTATGTATAATTACTTCTTATTATGTTTTTTTTAAATCTATGTTCATTTGGGCTGGGGATTTAGCTTAGTGGTTTCAGCATCTGCCTCACAAGCGCAAGGCCCTGAGTTTGATCCCCAGTACCACATACCACAATGTCAGGCATGGTGGCTCACACCTGTAATTTCAGCATTCAGGAGGTAGAGGCAGGAGGATTTCTGTAAGTTTGAGGCTAGCCTGGGGTACATAGTGAGCTCAGGGCCAGCTTGAACTACAATGCAAGAACCTGTCTCAAAACAAAACAAAAAAAACCTATGTATTGTTTGACTCATTTGGCCAGATTAGGAATGAAGATTTGGTATGGTGTGCTCGATCTATATTCTTGATGTGTGGAACAGTGTTCATCCCATAGGAAGTACTAGAGAAGATTTACCAGCAATAAAAGGGTGAAATAAGTCATCTAGTATTACTATTCATGAGCTGTCAAATTCATTGTCAGCCTGTGGCTAGGTGACTTTTTAGGCCATTCATTGGCACAGAGTATAAAAGAACTCCTTCAGGATAAGACTTGCCATAGTGCACTGTAATGAGGCTGTGCAAAGTGTGTGTTCTTTGCTTCCTGATTAGTAGAAAACCTACAGTTTGAAAGACTTAACTTGTATTTGCTATGGAAAGGGGAAAGCCAGAATAAGTAGGAAATTCAGTTCAGTAACCAGGGAGGCATATG
>PVIC010012882.1:19996-39025 GCA_004025085.1 Thryonomys swinderianus | reverse complement strand
TTGAATGCTGGCATGTCCTATCTAACAAGGTAGTGTGCTGATCTAAGAGAGAGTGAGTTTTCTGGCTCCAGTGATCAATCAGAAGCCATATCCTGTCAAACGCTAGTTATGTTATAAAACCAAATAGAAAGGTATACTAGTCCAAAGATTATAATGCATGGACTGTTGGTTGGCTCGGGCCTGTAGGTGTGTTTTGCTAAAGGCCACAGTGTTCACATCCTCTGAAGGGTAGGGAGGAAAAAGAAATCATCAAATTAAGATGACATTGGAAAATTTTGTATTTTCTTGAAAGAGATCCAAAGATGCTGGGACCACCACATTGATGTTTAATGGTCCCTGGGTATCCTGAGGAGCTGCTCACCTCTTCAAATGAGTTAGTTTTTAATTCGACCACTTGGCCTCATTCATCCCAGATATCCTGTAGGCCCCTGAAACATCTACATGTTGACCTGGTGTCAGCTCTATGAAAGTTTTCTTTCCCTATAGCAAGTGGCCTTGATTCCATTCTAGTCTTCCACTATCTCAATAAAAACAGAGCTGTCTAAAACATACCACTGAGGCTCACAGTATTTCCTGAAGATGGTCAGGGATCAGGTCCAGCTGATCTGCCTGTCTCCAGGGTGCTTCAGGCACTACAGCATCTCCCATATGCATATGCACAGTCAGTCTCTTCCAGTGAAAGCCTGGTACTTCCTGTCAGAGAGCCTTCTGAATATGAATTCATCCCTAATCCCATGAGATGAGGAAGAATCAAAGACTCAGGGGACAGCAGTGAAGGGAGAGAGGTTGATAACAATCACTTCTAATACTGTGATTTTCCTCCAGAGCCACTACACTTCCACAGAACGTAGGTGGTTTCTTGTTTGCATGATTGTTTGAACTTTGGAGATAATGAATAGAAAGTGTTTTGAAAATCTAATTTCCTTTCTCCTCGCCTTTTCACTCTGTCCACTTGAGCGATGCTTCTCCAACCCAGCAGTGATAATATCAGACACTCATGTGTCCCCCCTCACCTGTAGCTCTGTTGACAGTAAGATACAGCACATACCAGAGAGGTGGGCAGTGTGCAGAGGAGCCTCTTAGGTTTCAATCGTCAAGTAGTTAATTAAATATGTACAGTTTGCCCTTTGTCTCTGTGGGTTCCTTGCCCTCAGGATCAACTCACTGCAGACTTAAAATGTTCAGGGGAAAAAATTGGATCTCTGCTGAACACATACAGATGCTTTTCTCTTGTCATCACGCCCTAAACAATAGAGTGACTGTTTACATAGAATTTATACTGTCCTAGGTATTATAAGTATCAAAATTTATTTTATTTTATTAAATTTTAAATTTAATTTAAAATAAACAGGAGGATCTGCATAGGTTACATACAAACAGTATGTCATTTTATACAAAGGACTTGAGAATCTCAGATTCTGGTGTCTCGAAAGGCACTTAGAGCAAATCCTTGTGGACAGTGGAAGGGTGGCTATTGTGTAAAAATGACACCTGGCACATTGCACTCCTAATTTCAATGGGAGTATAAAATTTCTTTATAAGATAATATTTATTTGTTTTGATTTTTTTTTTTTTTTGAGACAGGGTCGCACTTTGTAGTTCAGTCTGGTCCTGAGCTCACTATGTAGCCCAGGCAAGCCTGGAACTCAGCAATCCTCCTGCCTCTGCCTCCTGAGTACTAGGATTACAGGCGTGAGCCACCAAGCCCGGCTATAAGATAATATTTAAAAATATCCTTCCTCTATACAACTGACTAAACAGCACAAAGCAATTCAAAGAAAATAAACAACTTCTAAGTAGATGGCACTAGACTTATGTATACAATTTTTTTTTTTTTTGAGACAGGGTCTCGCTTTGTAGTTCAGGCTGGCCCTGAGCTCACTATGTAGCCCAGGCAAGCCTCGAACTCAGCAATCCTCCTGTCTCTGCCTCCTGAGTGCTGGGATGACAGGCACAAGCCACCACGCCCAGCACTGTGGCATGTGGTGCTGATTGCTGGTTGATTGTTGGTGGGCGTGAGTCACCACGCCCAGCATTGTATGTGGTTACTGGGATCGAACTCAGGACCTTGTGCTTGCGTGGCAGGCGCCGGAACCACTGAGCTAAATCTCCGGCCCCATAGACTTATGTATACAATTTTAACTTGTATTATGTAACAAAAAACAGTAGTTGAACAACTAAAATTGACTCTCTGACACAATGACCTATGGATGAGTGTCTGAACTCCTGGACTATCTCACATATCCATCATAGCCTGGCCCACTATTCATTTTCAAGTTCCATGCAATGCTGCTGAACACCATATTTTTCCCAAGATGCCTGCCAGCTCCATAATGCCCCAGAAGCTTTGCACATAATATGTCTTTATGGATGACATCTTTTGATCTCTTTTTTAATCCAGTGAACCAGCATTGACAGTTACAACCCAGCTCAGCTATCACCTCTCTTAGAAACTCAGCTCAGTCTTACCAAGTGGAACTAACTCCCTACTCTTCTTTTTTTCATTTTTTTCATTAGTGCATGTTATGGCTTATGTTTGGTTGTCCCCCTAAAGCATCATGCTTTTTCAGAGGTGGCTAAATCTAGAATGTGATTGATTGACTCATGGTAGGGTTAGACCCAAAGGCACTAGGATTAGGGGGGATGAGTACTACCCACCCTAAGGAGTCTGAATAGGATAAAAGGTGTAGAGAGATGCGGTTAAGGTTCCTTGTTGCTTTTGCTATTGAGTGAGTGTCATGATTCATTTCTCCTCTGCAAGGCCTGTCTGCCACCCACTCTGCCTTGGAGCCAGCTGATTATGGACTGAAACCTCTACAAACTATGAGCTAAATAAAACTTTCCTCCTTTAACTTTGGGTGGCAGGTATTTTGTCTTAGCAACAAGAGAAAAGCAACTAACACAGTAACTAACACAGTGCAAGTTTGTAGTACATAATAATTACATTCATCACAAGGAGTTTGTACATAGACATATCTTATTTTGTACCTCTTTCCCTCCTCCCCTCAGCCCCTCCTCCAACACCATCTCTTGGGTTTCTATCTGTCTGTGTCTGTGTCTCTATGTCTCTGTCTCTCTCTCCTCTTTGTATATGCATGTAATACATCCTTCATAGTAACTTGGTACCTGTATATACAACACATCCCAATCTCCCCCCTTTTAAAATCACATTTCCTTCCCCTTCCTCCATCTCTTGGTTCCCTTCCCATATGCTAAAGAACTACTGTGATATTTCCTATAGTCTGTCTCTCATTTTTCTCTTTCTTTATATTTTAGGTTTATCATGTAAAACAAACCATGTAATATTATTTCACTTAACATTATGGTATTAAGTGCATCTGTTTTCCCACAAATACTCAAATTTATTCTTCTTTATGGTGAGCAGTGCTCTATTGTGTGTATCACCTTTTCTTTACCCAGTCATCTGTTGATGAACATATAGGCTGCTTCCAAGATTCAGCTGTTCTGAATTGTGCTGCTATAAACATGAGTATGCATGGATGACTGTAATGTGATATCTTCAACTCTTTTAGGAGACCTGAAGGGGGAATACCTGGGTCAAATGGAATTTCTAGTTTTAGTTTTTTGAAGAATCTCCACACCAATTTCTATAGTGGTTGTATGACTTTACATTCCTACCAACAGTGTCGAGGGTTTCTTTTTTTTAACTCCCAGCTTTGTACCCTGCTATTTGTACATGTTCTATTCTACTTATAATCCCCTGACATATCCACAGGTCAGACAACAACTAGACTGAGACCCAATAAACCAAAAGCTGTTCACTCACCCTGTACACAATGTTACTTAATAAATGTTTCCTAGATGAAATGAACAATTTTTCCAATGGACCTCACAGCAAAAGCAGCTTGAGATTTTATTCCCTCCCCCACCCCTCACCAAAGCCTTAATATTGAAGAGCTTTTCAAAGGAGGCAGTGGGGGGGGGCACAGTGCAATATCCATTCACTGATGAATAGGAAGGCACAGGTATTATTTAACAGGTAGCATGTCTTTCAGATGAAGGACAAAAAGAGAGCACACAATAACTTAGTATTTCAAAAGATAAAACATCAAAAGACACATCCTATGAGTCACTGGAACTGTCTGAGCACTAACAAGTATAGTCACAGGGACACAGAGGAGGAAAGATGGTCCAAAATCTGTACCTATGTCCTCGCCCCAGCGACACCCTGCATCAGGGTACCCCAGTTCCTGACCTGAGCAGGTAGGATTACTCACAACCGCCCTCCCCACCTCACCCTACACTCTCACCATAAGCTCCAAGGTCCTCACCGGTGGTCACCAGGCTGAGTGACCTGGTCCCTCTGCCACCCCTCACACAGCTTCCTCACTGAGTGCACAGAGCCTCCTGATCCAGTGCTGGCCCTGCCTGCAGCATCCTTCCCTAGCTCCTTTCCAGCTCACCGTTCAGTTCTTGGCTTGTATGTAAAGGCCTGAGCGGGTCCCTTCCTTCCTGGTCACCTTGTAGAATAAAGTACCTCTTTATTCACTCATCAACACATTCTAATCTTTTTCTTAATCGTTTCATACGTTTCTGCATTTTTAAGATTTTTTTTTTTTACTTCTTACAAATAAGAACAAAGTTCCACTGTCCTCCATTGTAGGCAAACACCTAGTGCAGCAGCTGGAACATAAGAACATAACATGTATGTGAAAGGAGGCACGAGTAGGAGAAAGGAAACCGGGAAGGAAGTGGAAAGAGAGGAAATAACACGAACATAGTTTCTACAACTCTTCTTTCTTCCCACCCACCCACATCCATTCATTTTCTCAGAGAGAAACTGTGCTCCAGAAGTTGAAAATTAGCAGATGTATTAGACCGGATGTGTGAAGGAGGAAGGTGAGATACAAGGCATCTTTTATCTTGGACTATTGGTACCAAAGATATTGGATGGAACAAATAAAGCAATCTTGCTGATCAAGACAGAAAGCACAGTTTTTCATTGTTTCTATCCAGATGACTACTGTCTCTCTGTCCCGTGAGCCCTCGCATGCATCTCAGGCCAGAAGGACAGGGCTAAATAGTAACTGCCTACACAGCCTGTGAGCTCCTCGGGGCTTGCTACCCATTGCTGGCTTGTCTTTTTTTCTTTTTTTACTAACCTTGTAATACTGTTTTTCAGTGCAATCAGTCTGGGAGCAGGAGAGAATTCTTTATTAAAATGTCATAAATATCTTCTGAGTGCCACGTGAGAACACTATAAAGTGATCATTTTCAGATAGATCCTACACTTTAGTAAACTTAATAAAGGCCTTTTAAAGCACTTGGCCTTGATAATATACTCAGACTTGGTTTTTTTTTTCATGCCATGGTATATGTATCAGGGAAAATGGGTAGGAACATTGTGTCCTTACTGGGTGAAAAGCCCATGGTGCCTTTGACCAATGGCTTCCTCCCTCTCTCCTGAAAGCCTCCCTGGAGTCATCTTTCCTCCCATGTGCACTCAGGCTGCCTCCTCCCATCCTATTTAATAGTGAACGTTGGCATCTCCCAAGCTTCCCTCCTACATCTCAACCTCTTTCCCATCAAAGGCCACACTAAGAATGGAATGACACCTCACAGCAGCCACACAGTGTTCTAAGCAATCTTCTCAAGCTTTTTTTTTTTTAATCTATCCTACCAAAACCAGTGAGGCTCCACCACTGCCTACATCCTCTATTCTCAAAGAGAAGAAACAGAGATGCTGAGAAGTTCAATAAGGTACTGACCTGGGCCTCACAGTCAGGCAGGGACTCAGCCAGGATAAAACCCAGCAGGAAAACAGCACACGCCTCATCTCATCTCTATTATCATCACCAGGGACTCTCAGTGGGGTCCACTTTGGCCCTGAGGGAGGAGTTGGGAATGTCTGAACATGCTTCAGTTGTCACGGGGGAAGTACACAGTTATCTCCGGTGTGGCACTCAGGATGCTGTCAAACACCCTATAGCACACAGAACAGGCCCCGTGATATAGGACCAGACACCCTGCACATCAACAGTGCCAAGGCTGAGAAACCCTGCTTTGTACCAATTTTATAATCTCACACTAGGCGAGCTCACCCACGCCTACAGCTTTAACTTTGATCCGTAAAACCATATATACCAGAACTCATGTTCTAGCCTGGATTTATTTGGTTTCTATAACTTTCCTGCTTATAGGGATATAACTTGGCATCTTCATTTGGAAATCACAGATTCAGTGTTCCAAAACTGAACTCATGCAATTTCTCCCAGTGAAAACAATCCTCCATGGTTCCCAAGCTCAGCAAATGTTTTCACCATCTAATCCACAGCATAACCCAGAAAGAGGGAAGATGCCTTCTTCCCAATTCCACAAACCATGTAAGTACCATATATTCCAAGCACGTAAGTATCTCTGGAACCCACCCATTTCCATGTCTACCAACACCAGCCTCCTAATCCCATTTTTCCTCCATAACATCCAGCTCAGGACATAGCAGTCATCTGCTAAGCTTTGTATCATCACCTCCCATGATAAGCTTTGTCTTATCAATTCCTAAGTGGACATCTTCCCCATCTCATGATTTCTCAGGAGACAGCATTTAAAATTGCAATGTTGATTTTTAAAATGCCCAGAAGGTATTGGACAGACATTTCATTCAGCCCCAGCATCATCTCAACTTCCCCAATTTGATCATTAGCAGATTAGCAGAGGCTTGACCCAGCCAAAGACAAGATTCTTGACTTATTAAATCAGTCAAAATCTCAGCCAAAGTAGTTGGAATATTCAAAACAAGGACACAGTTTACCAAAGGAGCTGTTTGATGGTGTGGTAGGTATAGGGCAGACAAACAGAACATGGAAACCTGCAGTTAGTAGCAGGCAACCCTAAGCCAGAAGAAGCAAGGGAGAGAGCATGGTTTACAGAATGTGGACAGAAGTCAGAATTCCTCTGCAGGGAGTAGTGACTGCGGCCGGTGGTTAGTAATCCAAAATGTACTTGTGGCAACAAATGTGGAGAATCCTTGGCTCAAGGAGGAGGCCTGAGGTACTGCTAATGTCTATTTCATGGTTTGGGGGGCCGGATGCACACATATGTTTCCTGGGGAAAATCATTCAATGGTCCACATATGCTATACACCTATTTTTAAAAATAAAAAATAAGTAGCTTTGGGCTGTGCTTGTAGCTCCATGGTAGAATGCTTGCTTAGCATGCCTGAGGGTCCAGTTGAATCTCCAGCACTAACTAATAGCCTCACTGTATTCTCCTTCTTTTTTTAATTGAATTCTTTATTGGTACATTTTTTAACTGAGTTCTTTATTGGTACATTTTATATACAGTTCACAATCACACTCAACATTGGGGAATTTGTACTGGTATATGACAGAATTTAATTCTCACTTTTACCCATATCCCTATCCACCCACAACCCTGCACCCCTTATACATATGTTATTTCTTTATCTTTCCAAATCATATTATTCTTTCCCCTCATTATGTTCCCCCACCACATTCCCTTTGTGTATTCTCCTTCTTTCCCTTCTTTTCCCATGCCCTGCAGGGGCTCCTATTGGTCAAACCTATCAATTTGGCAATAGAGGAGTCAAGAGTCCTATGATATACTTCATCACTGTTTCCTGTATGGTTAGATAGAGGGTGCAGAGTGTTCTGGGAAAATACCAGCCCACCCAGAGCACCAAAGGTGTGAGACAAATGCTCCCCTACCAACAGGCTGTTCAGAGAAAGTGGCACAGAACTTGACTGTCCCCCTTCCAGAGAGGTAGTATTCAAGGTTCTCAGAATGTTCCTCCAAGATCTCTCACCAATGCAGTAACTCCGCACTTTCCACTTTAAGAACCCAGGAAATTACAGGGTATCAAGAGTTCCAAAAAAGGAAGAAGAGAATCCTAAATTCCAGAGCTGCAACCTGGGAACAGAATCAACACCCTCGTAATAGTGATAGGTTTTGCCTGCTCAGAACGCAGCCAGTGTGGCATTTCTCCATCAAAATACCACACTCTTCACAGCACCTTGTGGTGGGATGCCACACTTCTTCCCACAACCCCTTGTACTCCAAGGGAACAAAGCCAAAATGGCCCCTTCAGCCAGAGACACTCCTCCTTTTCCCATAATTCTCCACATTCCCCTCTGACCCCTGATGCCATTACCTCATCGTAAAAAGGCCCACCAATTAGAGAAAAGTACAGTGCCTTTCTGCTTCCTGTTACCCTATTCCCCTCCCCCTAGGCTGCATCCTTTGTTCTTTGGTCACTTGCTACTCTCCATTGTAAGAGTAGTCCAGGTGGTGACTCCTTCAATAAAGCCTGGTACAGACACCTCGACCTCAGCGCCATTTTTTTAATTCTCTAGCAAATAATCCCCAAAGTTTGGGGAGAAGTTGACCCCTGGACTACTCTTCTTCTCTGGCCTTTGAGTAAACATTAATCCACACATGGTCACTGTATACCTAGGACAGAACTAAGAACTCTGAAATATTAACTCACTAAATAGTCAAAACCACCACATAAAACACCTTCCTTGTTAAATTGGCAGTCTGAGGTTGGGCATGTAAGTGACCTTCTAAAGACTACAATGAATTCTAAGCAATATCTGGGCTAC
Source organism: Thryonomys swinderianus (assembly GCA_004025085.1). Taxonomy (NCBI): domain Eukaryota; kingdom Metazoa; phylum Chordata; class Mammalia; order Rodentia; family Thryonomyidae; genus Thryonomys; species Thryonomys swinderianus. The sequence goes on along the minus strand of PVIC010012882.1, from coordinate 30,443 downwards.
ACTCTGCTCCAGGACCAGGAGGCTAAGATCTTACAGAAAAGCCCACTGGCACACATCTGAGCTCCCGGACAGCATGGCACCAGCTTCCTTCCCCAAGGGTGGCAACTGACTTAAGATCTGTTCACTCCTGACAAACTCAGATCTTCCAGACTATCAGATACAAAGCACTCACCCCGGATTCTATGGAAGTCTCAATCTTGAAATATTCACCCATGTATACATTCGTGCTTTCTTCCTAGCAGGGAAGTATAGACCTACCACAGCAGCACGCACACAAGAAGGAGGCTGACCACCAGGCCTCCGTCTATTTGCTGTATGGCCTCGGTGTACTTGGTGACCCTGATAATCTTTGTAGCTTCCCAATTTCCACTTTGACAACTGCAACATGGAATCAATTCCAACTACCTAATGGAGCTCTTCAGAATATATGTGTATTTTTCCTTGGTCTTAATACACAGTGATCACTCAATAAATGAACAAGAAAGAAGGCTTAGGATGCATTTCCAGCATGGACTGAGTCCCATTCTTGTGCTGAATGTTGGTACTAGAATGATGGACCAGTTACACATCACCCTGATTCCAGGGACCTTAGTGTTCAGCAATGACTCCAATCAAGACTCTTTGAATCTGTTTCTGGTACTCAGGGTCCTGTCAGTCCTACATTCCAACTCCTGAGAACCGAAGCTCTGGGTATTTCTCTCCCTTACCATAATTCTTGCATGAATTCCTCTTGCCAACCTGATGTTCGGAAGTAATGTTCTTTACGCTCTTCATTTTGTGTTTGTTCCCTGAGGACTGATAGCCAGCCAGCACTGTGCAGGATATGAAAAATTCATGCATTGGGGCCCAAGCATCCCCGATCAATTTATTGGACCACATTAAAGTCCTAAATCGAAGTACTGACAAGTTCTTTCCCATTGCCAGGCATTTTACCAGCCTAAAGAGCTGCCTTATAAGTTTTCTACCATAATAAAATTCTGCCACCCACAGAAGCTTGTGCTTTCAGGTGACTGAAACTATTCTATTTCGAAACCTCTAACGTAGGATGCTCCAGAGAATAACGGGTTTATGTTGTAAAGACTTTGCAAACACAGTATGTTCTAAGAGCAATTATCTGCAGGGAATGGCAAGCTGAGGTTGATTAAGGAGGACAGCTACTCCGCAGGTTCTTCCTGCTTGTGCTTGTAGCCAGGATCACTGTGATGGCTGACCCCTTAAATATCACCAAAGCGACACATGAGCCTTTGGCGCTTGATTGAAGAATGTGTCCAGTGCTCACCTTTCCTGCAAGTGATTTAAATTTAAGGACGATACTTGCCTTCCATCCAGAGTCAGAACGGTAGGAAGATGCAGTTAATGGAACCTGAAACTGAAAGCAGGAAACCTGGCTCCCAACCGCTAGCACTTCTGCTCATGAAATACACACAGATGTCGCTTTTCCTTTTAATAGACTGGCTTGTACGCTTAGGTAGAGGGACTAGGTCAGAAACCACAAATTGGCAGTCCACCTAGAAGACTCTAGCTTCCAGATAGATTTTCTTTAGAATTTGTTGCATTAAAAAAAATTCACATGGAAATGGTAGACAAATCTGTCATCCCAGCCCACTGGGAGGCTGAGGCAGAACAGCAAGTTCAAGCCCAGGCTGGGCAACTTTTGAAAGCCATTCTCAAAAAAATAAAAAGAAAAGAGGGCTAGGGACTGACTGGGGATGTAGCTCAGTTTGAAAAATATTTCCAATAAAACTCCAACTTTTCAGTTTTTCCTAAAATATAAAGTCAGAAAAAGTGGTCAACCATAGCTCCCTGGATACAGTTATTAGGGGGAAGTAGTACCTACCCACTTCTCCTGATATCTTGGCAATCCAGTAAATCACAAACCCCATACTCCCTACATTGGTCCCTGACACTGAGGTGAAGTTATCTTCATTTCTATTCACATTAGACAATTATCTTCTTATAGTAAAGAGCTATTACACTTTCCAGCTAGTGACATAAAAAATACTTGCAGAAGGGGATGGTGCTGCTGGAGAGCGAACAGTTCCTGAACGAGCTGAGCTGACCAGGCTCTTCCTAGAAGTGCCGGCCATCAGGAAGCGTGTTCATCACCCTGAAAAAATATGATGAATGAACTAGATCTGTCCCGAAGAAGGGTTCTGTGGAGGATTTTGAGCCTTCAGATAACAAATGTCTGTTGAGAGCTACTGATGGGAAAGAGAAGATCAGCAGTATGGTGAGCGCCAAAGAGGTGAACAAATTTCACATGGCTTACTCAAACCTGCTGTGAGCTAACAGGACGGGCTGAAGAAGAGAGACAAAAAGAGCAACAGTAAGAAGACCAGAACAGCACAGTGAAAGGTACTGGATTCTTTTACCAGTTTGGTTATTACTTCTAGCCACAAAACTAGGTTTTTGGTTCCTCCGTTTGCAGTTTATTTTCACGTGGATGAGAAAAGTTACAGCTTACAGGGTAGTTGTGGTAAGAAACTAGTTTGGTTTAGATCTGTGCAGCATGGTTGTGAATTCCTGGATTCATTCTCAAAGGCCTCTAGTCACTTCTTGAAGAATAGTGTATCATTAAATGTTCATTCCCCCCCCCAAAAAAAATATGTGCAAGAGCAGATAGATGATGAGAGCTACCTACTTCCATTAAAGCAGCAGAGAGCATGTGTTCTCACAGAGCAGAGACTCCCTGAGTATGTGTGACTCAAACCAACCAGGTCCTGTTGGAAGCTGCTCTGCAGATCGCTGCTCTCAGCCTGAGATGAAGGCTTTAGAATTTATACTAAATTCTAAATGAATTTATACTAAATTCTAAACTCTGGATGGGATGATCTCGAGAGTCACCTTTAGTTCTAAAAACCTTGTGTGTTAAAATTCATGTTCTTATCTCTTATGGTCTTAAAAGCAAGGAGAACCATTGCTCCAGGTGAGACTTGTGCCTGTGAGATCCAAAGGGCTGAGCCCTGAACTGTGAGTCCTGCCTGTATATCTGAAATGGGCAGTCAGTTCACATGTTCAGAAGCAGGCAGCACTGTGACATCACATCCTCAAGAGCAGGGAAGGAAAGTAGTTCAGTGGCAGAGTTCTGGCCTAGCATGTGTGAAGCCCTGGTCTCAATCCTATGAAAGGAGAGGAAGGGAGGAAGGGAGAGAGGGAATAGAGGGGTGAAGGGAGAGGAGAGGAAGATAAAGGAAAGGGATCTGAACCAAAGGTATAAGAAATGACAGGAAACTTAAATTTTCAGCCAGGTTCTTCTACTTTCTATCTCTGGGCTATTTGCAAGCCACTTCATGTCCCAGGGTCTCAGCTTCTCCATCTATTTGTTGATATACAAAGTCTCCAAAGGGGATAAAACCGTATTTGCAAAGGAAAAATTTGTAAGAACATGCAATTCTTCATTTTTTTAAACTACAATTGTCATCCCACATCAAAATGTATTTTTGTTTTTAATTGACCAATTAAGACTGCATATATTTATGGTATAAAATATTTCTTTCTTCTTTTCTCTCTTTCCATGGCACTGGGAAACTAAGGATTGAACTCAAGGCTTTTCACTGAACTACATTCCTGGCTCTTTTTAATTTGTTTATTTTTTTACTGCTTTGGCCTCCCAAAGTACTGAGATAACAGGCATGCAATACATACATACATACATACATACACACATACACACATATATACATATATATGTATAATAGCTTGACTATATGTGTGTGTGTGTGGTTGAGTCAAGCTATTTAACGTGCTACTCACACTTTTTTAGAAACAAAATCTACTTTCATCAATTTTCATGTATATAATACATTGATATTCACTACAGTACTCATATTGCTTTCAGGGGAAATAATGAAGAAATGTGATAAAATCTAAATAAGGACAAAGGTTTCCAAAAATGGAATTTATATGCTTTCTCCACCTCTTTCTCTCTGCCTCCCCCCACACTTGCCTTTTTCTCTCTCTCACTCTTTTGCTTTTAAGAGTCACTCACATTCTAAACATACTCAAGTCTTTGGAGAAGAAGAGCTTACTATATTAAGTGGAAAACTATGACCCGAGGAGATGAAATAGTCTGGCCTATGCTCAGAACACACCCACAGGAAGCAGTCTCACATCATCTGTGTGTATCAGCGCTCTCCATAGACAGCTGGAGCCATGACCCACAAAGCCCTGGAGTGAGACAAACTAAGGGTTCTCTGAAAATGCCCTGGAAATGTGACACTGTCCATTTCTGTGCATATGTATATGGTCCTGAGTTGATGGTCTGTAACTTTCACTAAATTCTCACAGGCCCATTGCACATGAGCACACACAAGCACACATACAGTGAGTATCTCAGTAAGGCACAATGACTGTTCATATCCTCTCACTGGGACAAAATTACAATGACCATATTTTTTTAAATAACAAGTTGAGGCAGAGACTTGAGCTCACAGCTGGACACCACAGCAGAATATTAGAATGCAGACTTTCAGAAAATGTGAGGCACTTGGTCATTGTAGAAACAGGTGATTGGGTGCAGTGGCAGCTGGAGACCCCAGTTTAACCGAGGTCAGGCATCTCAAACAAGCAAGGATGTGCCCTGAAGACCACAGCATCGCTGGAAAATCCAGGGCAGGAAGCAGGGTCTTTTTCCACTCCAGGGGTGCTATTCCCATAACTGCATTTATTCTAAAGTGGTACCCATACCCCAAAAACCCTCTAGCAGTGGTCTCTGTGCTAACAAATCTTATGGTCAACCTGACTGGGTCAGGAGCCTCTTAGAGGGGCGACTGGATCACTGACCTAACTGAACATGTGGTTAAAAAGCCAGTGCATACGGTGACAAAGGTGGGTGCTGGTCTCCTGAGCAGCTTCCCCTCTGCTTCCAGCGCCCAGGAAGTGAGTAGCTTTGGCGGGCTGCACCTTCCGCCAGGGAGGTCCTGCCTGGGAGCTGCTAGCCACTGACTGAAACCCTGAAACCCTAAGGCAAATTAAACCCATCCTGCTTTAAGCTGGAAGGTGAGGTATTGGTCTCAGCAAAGGGAGAAGTGACAAATAAGATACCCTAGTTCTGGTTCTTCTAGACTCATTGTTTATTTTTGAACAACTGTAATTTCAAAGTCCTTCTCCTGAGGTCGAGCCTTTAATCAAACCTCAGAACCCCAATTTTGTTCTAACAGTAAGAAAAAAATGAAAAGGAAAATGAAAATCTTACGCTCTTGTTCGCCGGTCAGTCCACGAAAGCGTTTTTGGCCTGTAGAACACTGGTTTTCAAATTTTGGAGCAAAACAAGCAGCAAGGATAGCCCCAAAAAAACTGGCCAGAGAAAAGGGTCCCTCTGAGGATCTCAGGGAGAAAAGTTCCCAAAACTCTTATGGGGACAGCGGACAGCGCCCCTCCTGGCCAAGGCTTGTTACTGCACTTTTTTTTTTTTTTCTTCCTGAGACAGGGTGTGCTTTGTAGTCCAGGCTGGCCCTGAGCTCATTATGTAGTCCAGGCAAGCCTTGAACTCAACAATCCTCCTGTTTCTGCATCCCGAGTGCTGGGATTACAGTCGTGAGCCACCATGCCCAGAACTGTGGTATGTGGTTTTGATTGCTAGTGGGTGTGAATCACCATGCCCAGTATTGTTGTATGTGATTAGCGGGGGATTGAACTCAGGACCTTGCTCTTGCGAGGCAAGCACCAAAACAACTGAGCTAAATCTCCAGCCCTACTGCACCTATTTTAACCAGAAGTTGAAAATAGAAAAAAATGTGTCAAGTGTAAACTTGCTGTATGGACCACAGTGATGTCCCTTTTTCCTTCATAAAGAATTTCAAATGGTCTCTCTCCAGTGCTTTACTGGAGCATGATGAGAAGGCAAAAGAAATGGGATTCTAGTCCAAAATTTGACCTCTAATTGCAGCCTGTGTCAGATCACTTTATTTCTCTAAGACTCAATTTCCTCTGATTAAAATATATATAACTTGCTTTTGTTTATTCAAACAGCTATAACAAAATACCTCAAAATGTTTTTGCTTGTTTGTTTGAAATAGGGTCTCTTTATGTAGTCTAAGCTAGTTTGAACTCACGATCTTCCTGTTTCCTCATCCTGAGAGCTGGGATTACAGGCATGCACCACCATGCCTGACTCAAGATTAGGTAAGGTTAAGTAACAGAGCTAAAGTCCAACATCAAAGTGCCAGAAGATCCAGTGACGAGTGAGAAGCCATTGCTCACATAGGGACCTACTGTATGCCCTCACATCACATGTCCTCCGGGGACTCCTTGGTAAGGGCTCTAAACCTGCTTCCAATCCCTACTGTATGGAGGAGTCACCATCTAACCCCGGAATCTGGGCGGGACACACATTCTGGTGACCACAGCACCTTCTTCCCTGGCTAATGGGGCTACGATTCTGGAAATGGGACCTGGGAGAGGGGGCCAGGCTACAAGAAGAGGGTACAAGCAGACACAAGTACCAAGTCTGTGGCTCACACGTCTTAGCTGAGGAACTGTGGAAGTGGCTTGTACTCTCTGGTGTCATAACCAAAAGGTGGTTGTAACAATTAATTGTTAAGACATTGTGAACACAAATAGCACCCTGTAGGCCCCCGGTAAGCAATCAGTAAATGCTCTGTGTACAAGTAGTCACCAACAGATGCGCCCTGCAGATATGATGGCTGGTTCTTGGCCACAGGCAGGTAGGTACCTGAGGCCATCAGCCCTGGACGGAAATCAAGGACATGGCCGGTGGCTCATGCAGAATGCTCCATACTTCCAGAGCATGTGCCCTAAACACACACACAGGGTCACCTGAGCATGGCGTAGCTTTAGAGAAGCTCAAGACAACTCCACTAGCTGCAGAGGGCAAAGCCAGCAACTCACAGAGCTTTGTGGAAGCCCACAACTACTTCCGAGCGTTTGTACTCTTCTGGCTACAAAAGTTAACTGTTAACAAGTACTGCTGCTGTTTTTAGCTTCACAGAGAACTATCTTGCAATCAATTCTAATCAGCATGAGAGGCTAAGGGGCACCAAGATGTTAAGAGACTTCATTCTCTCAACTTTCTACTCAATTGTGTAATTCTCATTTTGTGCAAATTCAAAAAAAAAACAACAACTGTTTTGAGAAACCACAAAGTGTTTTCCATAGATAATCAAGTTTTCTCTCCCCAGTAACCTCAGGAGTTGGATCCTCATGTCTTCCCCATTTCACACCTGGTAAAACTGAGGCCCCAGAAGATTAGAGATTTGCCCGGGGCCACACAGGCAGAAGCAGGTGAAGCAAGAACTCTGAAAGGGCAAGAATCCAAAGCGCTGAGCTTTCTCTGCATGAGTGGCATTTCTTGAATGTTTGGTTTCTGCCAAGGTCCAGTGGACTGAATACGGAGAGAGAGGAGGGTGAGAACCATCAGAGTGAAGATTCTGTCGCATAGCAACCCTGCGCTGGAGCCTGGAGAGAGGAGGGAGGCTCCTTAAGTTTTGAAAGCACCATCACTAAAAATAGCCTGAGATATGACAGATAAATGCGAGGTCTCTTCCGAGGAAGAAACTGCGTCTTGCTCAAGCGGACATCTCTGCTGTTGTCCTCGGGGAAGGAGCACAGTGTGACGAGGTGCTGGTTCTCTGCAGCTTTTCCCATTGAATTCCCTGCTGCAATGCACGCAGGGGTGAGAGCGCCACTATTCACCAACGCAGGTGATACCAATCTCCTCATCTTTTCTCCATTCCATCCTCAGAATCCAACCCAGGTTGAAACAAACAAGGTGCTTGATTGCGAAGCGTGGCCTTCAGCTTCCTTGTGTTAACCCTGCAGAAATTAATCAATCTGGATGGAATCACCTGAGGTGCATACGCTTCTCGGGCCTCCATTTATCACTCTGAGAGGCCAGTGCCAATTACAGTGGCACCAGCTATAAATCTAAAGCCTTCCAAGGAATATTAGATATTTAATTAGATCTTGAGGACTCACTTCACCTAGTATCTTCAGGGTCTCCAGGTCCTCTTTTGAGGCTGATAATTAAAGCAAAAACTCAGCCCTAATTCCTGTGTTCTCAGGGAGGCTAAAAGTGCTCATCAGAATAATTATAAAATCTGGATAGTGACCTGACCTGGACAGGTGCAAAAAAGAAATGTAGAACTCCCCAGCTAGTTAGCTACTTCTTTATTCAAATATTCCATAAATAGTAAGGCAGAATAGTGGTCTCCCAAGACGTCTAGCTCCTAATCCCCGGAATTTGTGAATATATTTAACTACATGGCAAAGGGGAGTTAAGGTTGAAGATGGAATTAAGAGCACAAATCCACAGGTGTTAAGGTAAAGAGATTAGCCTGGATTATGCTGGCAGCCCAGGGTGATCACAAACAGCCCTAAAGGGCAAGAGGAGGCCGGACTTGGTGGTTTCTGAGACTAGAAAAGAGTCAGAACTCTGACTGCTGGCTTTGAGGACAGAGAAGGGAGACCCCGGCTGTGGCACAGAGACAACTGTAGGACAAAGCACAGTAGCAGGTTCGCCCCTGGAGTACCCAGAGCCTCCAGTACCTGCCGGTACCTTTAAATAGCCTGCACAGGCCTCTTTTAGACTTCTGATCTCCAGAACTGTAAAGCGACAATTGTTGTTTTAAACTATAATGTTCCTAAAATGTATCAAAAGAACAAAGAGAAACTAACACCAGCACCTACGTAAGGGCTCAGTTAATAGCTCTGTGCTCAGTCCTGGGGACGCACCAGTGAGGAGGCAGCCACGAAAAGCTGAGAGGTGACAGAGACCAGGAGGAGAGATGCAGGTGCAGGCCGCTTGGACTCGGGCTGTAGCCATGAAGATGGCTCAAGACATGTTTTGGAAGCAGAACTCACAGACTTGCTGGGAGACTGCATGCAAGGTGAAGAGACTGCAGCGCCTCTGGGTTGGAGGTTCGGTTCTGTGCCACTTCTTCGGTTTTCTGAAGCCCCAGGGAGAGGACAGGCATGTACGGTCTCTGTCCTGCATTACTGATCAAACTGTCAGTTCTTACCATGTGCTCAGTCCACATGGATTCAGAGTTGTAATGTGAACCAGGCACCACTGGGACATGGCTGTGAACCTCTCTCTCTGAGCCCTTCCCGGGGCGGGTTTGGCATCCTAGTGGCAGAAGTAAGACACAGAAGTCAACCTGAAAGTGCAGAACAGAAAACAAGTTTGGGCAGCCCTAGGCTGGAGGCAGCTGAGGGTGCTGGGTTCCTACATTAGGGTGAAATTCCCGGTGAATTTATGGAAGCTGTGAATTCATCATTGAACCTAATTAAGAATTAGAGGTGTTAATTGTGCATTTGACATAATAAGCAGAACTGCCGTGAGGCTTTGCCACACACCCACAGGGCAGTGCCCTCTTTTCCATCAAAGGTGAGTGGGGGCGGGGAAGTTCTTTTTTTGCCCGGCAGTGCTACAGATTGAACCTGGCACTTCATGCATGCTAAGCAAGTTCTCTGCCACTGTACTACACCCAGCCCTTCTTCATTTTTATTTTTAAATAGACCCTCCTTATGTTGCCCAGGCTGGCTTTGAACTTGAGATCCTCCTGCCTCAGCCTCTCACCTAGCTCGATTACAGGTGTGCACCACCAGCACACCTGGCTAGAATGCCTCTGTGCTTAATAAAAGGAAAGTGAAACTAAGAACAAAGAGAGGGCTGCCAGCAGAGGGAGGGAAGTGATAGGAAGGACAACAGCAGGCGGGGGGGGGGGGGGGGGGGGGGGGACTCAGTCATTTTTATTTCAAGTCAAATTTTTCACTAAGTTGCTCAGGCAGTCTTGACCTTCAGATCTTCCTCGGCCTCCTGGATAGCTGAGATCCAAGGTATGGCACCACATCAGGCTGAGGGGTGTGCACTGTTACTCAGCAGCACCTTGTACCCTTTTTTTATTTTTTGTATTTTATTTATTTTTTCCTGTACTGGGGATCAAACTCTGGTCCTTGTGCATCCAAGATTGGTGCAGTACCATTTGAGCTAAATCCCCAGCCCTTAATACCCCTTTCTTTTATGTCCAGACCCTTTCTCAAAATTAAAAATAGGGGGCCAGAGATTTAGCTCAGTGGTTCTGGTGCCTGCCTAGTAAGTGCAAGGACCCTGGTTCAATGCCTGGTAACCACATACAACAACACCGGGTGTGGTGACTCACACCCACCAACAATCAATACCACACACCACAGTGCCAGGTGGGGTAGCTCACGCCCATAATTCCAGTACTCAGGAGGCAGAGGCAGGAGGATTGTTGAGTTTGAGGTCTGCGTGGGCTACATAGTGAGCTCAGGGCCAGCCTGAACTACAAAGCGAAACCCTGCCACAAAAAAAAAACAAAATTTTTTAAAATAGGTAAAAGTGACTGAGATGTAGCTTAGTAGCAGAGGACTTACCTAACATGTGCGAGGTCCTGGGTTCAATCCCCAGTACAAGAAAGGAGAGAGAGAGAGAGAGAGAGAGAGGGAGAGAGAGAGAGAGGGAGGG